>CAUYQV010197444.1:0-22546 GCA_963574575.1 Galagoides demidoff | reverse complement strand
CCATAAATCGCCAGCCAGTTCTCCCAGCACCATTGATTAAGTAGGGAATCTTTCCCCCAATTTATATTTTTTATGGGCTTATCAAAGATCAAATGATGATAAGTGTCTGGGTTCATTTCTTGGTTCTCAATTCTGTTCCATACGTTTACCTCTCTATTTTTGTGCCAGTACCTTGCTGTTTTGATCACTATAAATTTATAGTGTAGTTTGAAGTCTGGTAACATGATTCTTCTGATTTGTTTTTATTTCTGAGTAATGGCTTGGCTATTCAAGGTTTTTTCTGGTTACCTATAAAATGAAGTGCTAATTCTTCCAGATCTTTAAAGTATAATGGTGGTACTTTGATAGGGAT
Organism: Galagoides demidoff; assembly: GCA_963574575.1. Classification (NCBI taxonomy): domain Eukaryota; kingdom Metazoa; phylum Chordata; class Mammalia; order Primates; family Galagidae; genus Galagoides; species Galagoides demidoff. The sequence goes on along the minus strand of CAUYQV010197444.1, from coordinate 22,194 downwards.
TGCATTAAAGAAAACACTTGTTACTAGAATCCTTTTAAAGTTATTAAGACTTGTGTTAGGACCCAGAATGTCATCTATATTGGTGAATATTTGGTGTACACTTGAGAGGAAAATGTATATTCTGCTGCTGTTGGATTGACTTTCTCTCGGTGCTCATTAGGTCAGGCAGTAGTGTGTTTATGTCTTTTATATTCCTGTTGATTTTCTGTTGTTCTGTAATGATAGAGTGGCATGTAATTCTCTGGTTACAATTGTGGATCTGTCTTTCTTGCAGTTCTGGTCCTTTGTACTGTTATTAGACACATGAACTTTGGGATTGTTAGGTCTTCTTGATGATTTGACTCTTTTGTTATTATCACATTACCTTTTTTATTATTTATAATGCTGTTTCATCTGAAATTTACTTTGCCATGAATAGAGCTACTTCATCTGCCTTCAAGTCTGTACACGTCTGCTAACATCCAAGCATATTGCTGTTGCTTTGTGTTTGATGAGGAAGAAAACATAGTTTTGTTTTGTTTTAATGCTTAGTACAGTAAGGAGAATGTAATAAGAAAAAGATAAGAGGTTAATGAACAATTGTGACCTAGTGTAGTCGTGAGACTGATTTAAGTACAGATCAGGGCCTGGAAGATTGAGGAGGTTTCTTTTGTGGAGGTGACAACTAAATCTAAGCCAAGGATGGAACAGCAAGTAGAATTAGAGGGGCAACACTGAGGGTAGATTGGTCAGAGAGCGTCATGTGCAGAGCCTGAAGCTAACGGTGCTTTTGGGGACTGAAAATAGGGCGGCTGGACGTATCTGGAGAGGCCATCAGCACCAGATTCTGAGGAGACTGGAAATAGTGATGGTAGCTCACACTCATGAGTTCTTAGTGTGTGCCAGCAACGTGCTGTAAGGTTAAATGAGAAAATTCCAATAGGTTGCTAATACTGGTTGAATATCCTTCATCTAGAAATTTGAAATCCAAAGTGCTCTAAATTCTGAAACTTTCTGAGCATCTAGCTGATGTCACATGTGGAAAACTCCATACCTGCCCCATGTGTTCCCTCAGAAAGACACCAACAGCCTTTACCAGAGTTACGCATGCCGAGGGCCAGGTAACTGTGCTGGGACGGCTAATGCAGCAGCAGGTGTGGTTCTGTCTGGATGGCTGAGATAGTGAGATTTGTTTTCTGGTGGTTCAGTGTATAAAAACTGTTTCATGCACAAAATTATTAAAAGTACTGTATAAAATTACATTCAGGCTGTGTGTCTAAGAGATATATGAACATGAACAAAGTTGGTGTTTAGAATTAAGTTCCATCCCAACGATGTTGCATAGGTACGTGCAAAGATTTCAACATCTAAGAAAATCTGAGATCCAAAACCACTTCTGGGCCTAAGAATTTTGGATAAGGAATATTTAACCTGTATTGTTATAACCATTATAAAATGAGAAAATAAGACATAGAGCATAGATAATAAATAACATGCGCAAGGTTATGCAGATTGAATTTTACTACATTCATTTTGACTGTGGAATCTAAGCTTTTAAACATTATTTTTTCTGCATATATGATTTAGTAGGCCAAACAAGAGTTTGGACTTGATCCTGTACACAGTATAAAACTCTCTGAGGATTTTAATTAAGAACATGGATAAGAAAATAAGATTTGTGTTTTAAAAGCATAATTCTGTCCAGTTTATGTTGGTGGAGGTGTGTGAAGAAGGCACCTAGAGATACAGCAGAAAAATGTTTCATGTTCTTACAGTGTGTGTGCTAATTTTTAAAGTGAAAGTAGTTTTTTTTCCTCTCTGTGATTTTGTTTTCTCATCTATTAGATTAAAATGATGATGGTCCCTACCATCACCCTGTAAACAAGAATGAATTGCAAATAGTAAATATTCGATAAATGTTAGCTATTGTAATGATGATGGTGATGATGATAGTTTGACTCTTAAAAGTCAAGGTTAAATTTTAATGATGTTTTCTGTTTCTTTTCTTTTTAATGTCTGAATGGTATCCTAGAACTTACTGATGTGATTTTAGGAACCTACAGTACAATAAAATATTAGCCACTGCCTTCTTCTCCTGACTACTATTATTTTGGTTTTTCAGTTTATGGGAAAAACAGATGGAGACTATTATACTCTGGATGACATGTTTGTCTCCAAAGCAGCCGAGAGAGAACGTGGCAGTGAAGAGGAGAAGCAGAGGAGGAGAGCTGTTGCTGAGCATCGGAACCTGGCTGCCCAGATGGAGAAATGTCTGTATTGTTTTGACAGCGCTCAGTTTCCCAAGCACCTTATTGTTGCAATAGGAGTTAAGGTAAGAAATATAACATTTATTAATCTTTGCTTACTTTCACATAGAACTTGTGTGTTTCCTCCTAGATTATTTCACAGTTTGAAGAGGTTTATACTTTCTTTCTTTTACTTGTTTATTACATCTGTCTCCTAATAGTTTTTAAGCTCCATGGAGACAGAGATGACTTTTACTCACTGCTGTATATCAGTCATCTACCCCTGTTTTGGGCACATAATAGTCATTTATTTCAATAAATATTTACTGATTTAATTCTTACATTGAGTAAAATAGTTTTGTATGCGTGACATACAACAGAAGCTAATAAGTCACTGGGGAAAAGTACAGAATCAGGTAAACTTTTGGAGCTTGTATTCTAGTGAAATAGGCCAGAAAATAAATAAAGTAATAATTGCCTTGATTTGAGAGCATGTTAATTGTCCTATGCAAATAAAGTGAGGGGATGAGGTAAAATGATAGGAGTTTTATTTTTGATGTGGTGGTCTGGAAAGCTTCTCTGACATACGTTAGTAAAGATTGAGAGGTGGGAAGGAGGAAATGAATGAGAGATGTTTCCAGAAGGAGCATCACTGACGTGAAGCTTTGAGGAGGAACCAGCTTGGCACTGATGGGACGGGAGGCTGGAGCTGAGGGAGTGGGGAAGGAGAAGAGGCGGCGTGGTTCCCAGAGTGCGCATGCGCGTGCTGGTGCTGTGGGTCCCGGTGCGCCCTCACCACGCCCCTCACACCGGAGTCTTTAGTGTCTTTAGATCATCAAAATAGTTAATTTGTTAGTTTGCGTTTTGGTTTCTTTTACTTTACTTAACTCTCTTTCTCTTCTCTTTTCTTTCATACTTTATCAAAAAGGGTGGTAAAAATTTCTGTTCAAAATTTAACCAACTTTTTAAAAACCCACCTTAACCAATTATCCATATTAATTTTTCTAAGTTCCTTTCCTAACTTTCAGATAAACATTTACATTTTTATAATTATTATCTCATGTATAAATATTTTATTCCCCTTTAAAAATGTAAGAATAAATCAGGTAATACTTAAATTTGTCCTGCAGTGCCTTAGGAGAAGTTCAGGGTTTCTTTGGTTTTCCCAGAGAGGCACGTCATCGGTGGGAAGCCTGCGGACTCCGGGGCCTCCTAATTACAGGCTGCACTCCCAGGGAGGCGTTTCTGTTCACAGGAGATTGTCTTGGCAGGCAAACGGAAATTTCTATTTCTTTAAGTCTTGCCATTGTCTCTTACATTCCTTTACTTTTCTTCTGTTTTCCTCTTCTGTTGTGAGCTAGTCACATTTTCCAATTAGTCATTTCTAATGGTGTTCAGTTCTTTTTTGCTTTCAATTTCTGAGAATTGACTGTTCTGTTTCTTTGCTCTTAGACCACGCTTTTAATTCTGAAGGCTTTGAGATCATTTGAATCTGTCCTTTCGCCATCTGTGCTTTATTTTGCTATTTTTGCTCTAAAAACTACCATTTACCTTCAGCCTTTGATCTGTGAATATTTCCATATAGAAATATTTGAAATACTGATCAGAAAAGAATTTTATCAATTTCCCACAATATTGATTGACTGCCTATCTCATCCATTGTAGCTAATATATAACAGATTATTCCCCAAGTTAATCCCATATGATTGTGAGTTTCTAAGGAGTTACTTTGCCCTTAAGCTGAAATATAATAACAGAGTATTTCAGGGCCACTTGATAGTTCTCACCTTATATTTCTAACAGTTAAAGTAATTTATTAAATTCAAATATATTAATGAAAGTATATTTGCTTTCAGAGAGACAGTTAATAAACTTTGTGAGCAGCCAGTCTTGCCTTCTCTCTCTCTTTTCTTTTTATAAAAGTGGTCTATCTACCTTCTTATCTTAACATTATGCTTTAAAAAAATACAAAACTTTTTTTAGAACAACAGTTTTACACTTCCAGAAAAGTGGGGAAGATAGCACATGGAGTTCCATATACCTGGGACCAAATGGGGAAGATAGCACATGGAGTTCCATATACCTGGGACCAAATGGGGAAGATAGCACGTGGAGTTCCATATACCCGGGACCAAATGGGGAAGATAGCACATGGAGTTCCATATACCCGGGACCAAATGGGGAAGATACCACATGGAGTTCCATATACCCGGGACCAAATGGGGAAGGTAGCACATGGAGTTCCATATACCCGGGACCAAATGGGGAAGATAGCACATGGAGTTCCATATACCCGGGACCAAATGGGGAAGATAGCACGTGGAGTTCCATATACCCGGGACCAAATGGGGAAGATACCACATGGAGTTTCATTACCCGGACCCTGTTTCCTTTATTACTAGCATCTTACTCTAGCGTAGTCCATTTGTTACAATTATGTAATTGGTACTGATACTGTTACTGAGGAGTTTATAGAGATTTCTGTAGTTCTTACCTAGTGTCCTCTTTTTCTCAGGATCCCACCAGTGTACCTGCTGTGCTGCATTTAGCAGTCATGTCTTCTTAGGCTCTTTTTGGCTGGGACAGTTTTTTAGACTTTCCTTGCTTTTGGTAACCCTGAGAGTTTTCAGGTGTACTGGCCAGGTATTCTCTATTCTATTAGAATTTGTCTGGTGTTTTCCTCATGGCAAAACTCAGATTTTGGTTTTTGGAAGGCAAACCACAGAAATAAAATGGCATTATGTCAGTGGTACCTACTGTCAATGTGATGTATCCCTGTTGATGTCGACCACGATCACCTGGCTGAGTTAGTGTTTTTCAGCCTATCCACTGTGAAGTTAATCTCCCTGACTCCCTTTTCTCCCCCGTCTCCCTAACTATACTCTTTGGAAGAAAGTCATTGTGCACAGTCTGTGCTTAAGGGGTGGAGGGTTATGTTTCCCCCTATTCAGCCATCCCTGCTTCCCCCGACCTCCTGGCCCAAACTGGGCTGTTTTTCTGTCTTCTGTCCTTTTAGAATGATTGGAATCATGCCTGATACAGTCTTTTCAGACTGGCTTCTTTCACTTAACAGTGTGAGTTTAAGGTCCTTCTACATCTTTCATGGCTTTATTAGCTCATTTCTTTTTATGGCTGAGTAATTTTTCATTGTATAGCTGTGCTAGTTTATTCTTTCATGTTTTTAAGGGTATCCTGATTGCTTTTAGTTTTTGACAATTCTAAATAAAGCTGCTATAAACAGTTGTATGCATGTTTTTGTATACACATAAGTTGTCAAATTAGTTGGGTAAATACTAGCTGGATTACATGGTAGGACTATTCGGCTTTGCAGGAAACCACCAAACCATCTCCCAAAGAGTCTCCCAGTTACTCATTTCAAACAGCAATGAATGAAAACTCCGTTACTCCACGTCTTTGCCAGCATTCGGTATAGCATTGTCAGTGTTTTGGATTTTAGTAAGTAATCGTCTAGTGGCATTTCATTGTTGTTTTAATTTGCAGTTTTTTAATGACAAAGATACTGAGCATCTTTTCATACGCTTTTTGCCATCTGTGTATCATCTTTGGTGAGGTGTCTTAGAAATCTCTTGCTTAATTTTTAACTGAGTTCTTTGTTTTTTTCTTATTCCTGAGCTTTAAGATTTCTTTGTTTCTTTTTTTAATGTATAATGTGGATACAGTTCTTTTACCAGATATCTGTTTTTCATATACTTTTCTTCCAGTCAGTGGCTCACGTTTTCATTCTTTTGGAGTGCCTTTGGCAGAACAGAAGTGTTTAATTTTTCATAAAGTTTGAGTTACCATTTTTTCTTTAATTATGTTTTTCGTGTGTATCTAAAACTTGTCAAACTCAGGGTCAACTAGATTTTCTCCTACGATTTTTTTCTAGATGTTTTGTAATTTTGCATTTTACATTTAGGGTTAATTTTTTGTGAAAGATCTAAGATTTCTCTAGATTCATGTTTTTGCACATGGGTGTCAGTTGTCCCAAGTACCACTTGTTGAAAAGACAATCTTTTATTGAATTACCTTTGCTCCTTTACCAAAGATGAGTTGATTGTATTTGTGTGGTCCTGTTTCTGGGCTCTATAGTCGGTTCTGTAGATCTATGTGTCTGTGCTTTCACCAGTACCATGCTGTCTTGGCTACTATAGCTACAGTAAATCTTAAAGTCAGGTAGTGTGAGACCGCCAACTTGTCTTTAAACTTCAGAACAAATATTCTAATATCTAAAAAATAGCTTTCTGAGATTTTGATTGGGATTGCATTGAATCTATAGATCAACTTGGGTAGAATTAATCAATATTGATTGAGCTTTGAATCCACAGACACAGTATTTTTCTCTGTTTATTTTGATCTTTCCTGATTTCTTTCATCAGTTTTATAGCTTTCCACACCCAGATTCTGTACATATTTTGTTAAATTTATACTTAAGTATTAGACTTTGGGGGTACTATTGCAAGTGGTATTGTATTTTTAATTTCAAATTTGAATTGTTCATTGCAATACATGGAAAGTAGTTACTCTTGTATATTCCCCTTCTATCCTCTTACCTTGCTTAGTCACTTATCAGTTTCAGGGAATTTTCGTTGATTCTTTATGATTTTCCACATAGACAATCATGTTATAGGTGAATGCTATACTTTTTTATGATATTGTTATTAGTATTTTCAGCAAACTATGAGTCTTTTTTTCTTTTTTGAGACAAAGTCTTGTTTTATTGAGCTCAGCGGAGTGCCGTGGCTTCACAGCTCACAGCAACCTCAAACTCTTGGGCTTAAGTGATTCTCTTGCCTCAACCTCCCGAGTAGCTGGGACTGTACACAAGTGACTCTTTTTAGAGATGGGTCTTGCTCTTGCTCAGGCTGGTCTCAAATTCCTGAGCTCAAGTAATCCATCTGCCTAGGCCTCCCAGAGTGCTGGGACTGCATGCGTGACCTTGTGCTGGCCATGTGAGGTTTTTTCCCAGAGTAGGTTAGCGATCAATGGATGGGTATTTTATAGAATAAGCCAAAGAAGTATTAACTTATGAGAATAAGCTTATAACTTAAAAGAAGATTTGTGTTTATTCTTTAATATTTTTACATGATTCCATTCACTTGCTTTTAATTTGATTTAGAAAAAGAAATAAAATTGTTTAGTAATTCATTAATTCATCAGGTATTGAGCATCTAGTATCTGTCAGGCATTGTTAGGTCCTAGAAATATAAATGCAGCTGAAATCTTTTTAGTTTGCTTACACTTTTATGGGGAGCAGACAAAAGCATAAATAGACCAACCTTAACTGCTGGGATACGTGTGCCAGGAGAGTTATAGGAACACAGAAGAGTATTTCAGTTACCCTCGAGTATTGAAGAAGGCTTTCTAGAGAAGTACTTCTTGTGCTACAGTGCGATGGTGGACTGGGATACAGTCCAGTGTTTAGAAGATAAAGGACAACACGGTTTATTCTGGGAACTACAAGTTGTCTGTAGTGGGTTCTGCCTTTACTGGCCTTCATACTTCAGGTTTATAAAGACTGTATTTTGAAGCTGAGAATTAGTTCTTCCATTTATACTTTTAAATGGGGGAAGAGGAGAGGTAATATATTCATACATAACAGACTACACTAAAATGTAGTGGTGAAGCCACAGTCAGTTGTTAAGTCTTGATTGTATGGGTAGGCAGTCTGGTCGGGTTTCAGCTGCCTGTCTCTGCACCTGCAGTTAGCTGCTGGATCACCTGGCCTCTGGTCTAGGATGGTCTCAGCTGAGATGGCACATTCTGTTGTGTGAGATTTCTCATCTTCAAGTGGGCTAGCATGGGCTTGTTCATGTGGGGGGCTGTACTCATTCCAAGAGAATGAGCAAAAGTGCACTGGGGCTCTAGCGGCCTAGACTTGGACCTGACCACAGTCACTTCTACCTTATTCTTTTGGCCCTTGGGAATCACAAGACCAGGTCCCCACCTTTGACAGGAGAAGCTGCAGTGATGTAAAGGGTGTGGGTGTTTGGAGGACTGAATAGCTTAATGCATTTGTGCAGTCAATCTACTTCAGAAGACTTCTTCAGAATTTTTACTAATACCTTCTTAAAATGCTATAATGGAGAAACCTTTGTCTCAAGTGATCTCATCTAATTTCTGACTAGTTACCTTTTATATTCCTCTAGTAAATTTGCATTACTCAAATTGCTCCTAGAATTCTGGGTTTACTTATTTAACCAGCTTTTCCACTTGGAAGTCTAAGAGATGTCTCAGACAGAATGTCCCCTCCCTCGCTTTCCCTTTACCCTCATCTGACACCTGCCCCAGTACATTGTCATCCTCCATTTGCTCAGATTAGACACTGGGGTGGCACTTGAATTTGTTCTTACTGCCCATCTCTAAATCCTATTGAGTAAGTTAGACAGCATATTCCTATCGGATCACATCTCATGATCTTCATAACTCCCATCCTGGCTCAAGTCACCTGTCTGTTGCTGGACTCTTGTATGTGATGGTTTCCTGATGGACCTTTCTGCTTCTTCTCTTGTCGCCTTCTCTGTACAGTAGCTAGAATTATATTTTCAAATTTAAGTCCGTATTAGTCAAATCTGACTCTGAGACAAAAGCCAGACTCCTTATTGTGTCCATCCCTCTCATTGTCTCCTCGCAGGCTCCCCCCTCTCAGCCGCACTGGCTGCCTGACTGTGGGCAGCAGGGCTGCTCTGCTCCTGTCTCACAGACCTTTCCCTCTCCCTGGAGCACTTCCTGTTTCACCCTTCCCTCCTTCAGGTCTCATCTTCGATGTCATCCCGGCCGGTGTGCCTTAAGTTCTCTTTGGACACTTTTTGTACTCTTTTCCTGTTTTACCTTTTTAGAAGCTCTTCTCACTGTCTGGACATGCTGTTTCTTTCACTTACTTATTTGTTTCTTTCCCATGTCTTAGTTTGGGCTATACGATCATGAATACTATAGACCGGGTGATGTATCAATAATGGAAATTTATTTCTCCCAGTTCTGGAGGCTGGAAAGGCCAAGATCAAGGTGTCAGCAGATTTAGTGTCCGGTAAGGGCCCATGTCCTAGTTTATGAAGACCGTTTTCTTGCTGTGTCCTCACATGCCCCTTTGGAAGGGCAAACAGGCTCTCTGAGGCCTCTTTTGTAGGGGAACTATACTCCATTCATATGGCCCTTCCCTCAGGTTCTAATCACCTCCCGAAGTCCTTATCTTTAAAACACTGGGTGTTAGGACAGGAATTTGGGGAGAACACTTACTCAGTTTGTAGCACCCCACAAGCTCCTTATGGGTAGGGATTTGCATCCCTGCTCATTACTGATTCTCTAGCACAGTTCCTGGTGTATACTAGGCCCTCAGTAATTATTGATGAGTAAATCAATAGCTGGGTTCTATCAAATAAAAAAAAGTATTGATTTCTTATGTGTTCTGATGCATTTGGGCATAATTTATTGATTTTATTTTTATTTTATATGTCTTTGGGAAAAATGATTTTCAATATCTATTTTAGATGACGGTTATAACACTTTCAAATTAATTTTTTTGCGTGTTATCTGACCTATGAGTGATATTTGGACCGGGCCCTTTATCTCAGCATATCACATAGGAAGTTGAGTGATTCCCTTCAATATTTCAGTTTCTGGACTGTGTGGGCGATGGCTCGTGGCTCACAGGAGCTGTGTTGTGCGTGATGCCCAAAGCCAAAGCCTGTCTTGTGTATGAAAGAGCAAGACTTCAGCAAGTTTGTTAATGCCGCCTTCAGTTTTGCTTTGAATTGGGGGAACCATGAACAGAAATTTTCCAGACAGTCACACAGTACTGGATCCTGCTATGGACTGGCCAGTCCAGGTTTTCTAAGAGAAGTGGCGCCCCAGCCTCAGAGAGGTTGCAACTTAGCCATGGTCACAGAGCTAGGCGGTGGCAGAATTGGTATCTTGTTTCTCTTTGTTGAAACTGGATGTTGGAAACTGTAAAACTACCATGTACTTAGAAGGAAATTAGCCCTTGGTCACAAGTATTGCCATCCCCCTTATCATTTGTCTGTTGATTTATTTTCTCATTCAGAAATTGAATAATCAAATGAGGTTAAATTTATTAGTGTCTTTTATGCCTTTTTGTCATACTTAGGAATGTCTGTTGTACTTTTATACCTTTTTGTCATACTTAGGAATGTCTGTTGTACTCCAAGATTCTTTTGGAAATTGTTTTCTTTAGCATAATTATGTATGGTAGAGTAGAGCTTATAAATAGCAGATTCCTGTCCAAAAAAAAAAAAAAAGGCCTATCACTAGTCCTTTAGCTCTTAAAATCTTCATTTCTTTTTTTTTTCTCTTGGCAAATATGGTTGTGATATTATTGTAAATTTATGCAGATATCCATCCCCTACTTTGTTGTTTCTCATTATTCTGTGAAATAAATAAAGTTCTGCCACGTAAAATATTTCTAGTTAAAACTTAACAAAATATAATAGAAAATAGAGAAACCATTTTGTTTACTGCATGCATTTTAGTTAACCTTTCTTTTTTTTAAGACAGTTGTGTATAATGGAAAAACAGTACCAGCTTTTAGATAATCTGTGTATACAACTAAATACAGCAGTAAAGCCATTCTACAGTCATTTCCTTTCTCTCTTAGCTGGGTTAATTCTCCTTCCTTAGCTAATGAGAGATGGAATGCCTGATTAGTGGGCATCAATTGGACAACTCAAATTACTAGAGTATGTGCCTTTTTATTTTTGTGCAAATTATGTTGTTTCAAGAGTTTTAAAAAATACAGCTCCTTAAAGTTAAGGGTAAAATATCATTCATTCTGCCCTTCCTTGGCTAATCTTAATCTTTGATGTGTAAGTGATAGTTGAGACTTGTGCTCTCAGTTTCCAGTTTATTAAAAGAAACTTCCCTAACAGGAGCTCATCTGTTATAACTAAGACTCACTAGTAATAATATTTCCCCTTTCGATTGTTTCCGTCAGGTTTACTTATGTTTGCCCAACTCCCGCTCCCTCACTGAGGGCCACTGCCTGATAGCGCCTTTGCAGCACCACCGAGCAGCTACTTTACTGGATGAAGACATCTGGGAGGAAGTGCAGGTCAGCACCACATGCTCGTGCTGGCTGCAGGGCTCACCAGCAGTTGTCGCAAACTGTTGTGATGAATTCCAGCCAGTTTCATACCTTCATCCAATGACTTTAGTTTCTGAACTTAAATACTTGTGTTTTCATAGTTTTGGATTATAATGTTCCTATCATTTTATTTCCTTATGTACCTCAGGTTGTGAAAACTTTTGTCTACTGAGTAAACTGTGACAAAGTAATAATTATTTTTACTTAAAAAAAAAATCAATCTAAGATTTCTAATCAGTGCTTTGTGTAGCATGAGAGAGTCGTTATTACCACAAGTAAGCCATAAATTCCAGCCAAAAGGAAAGAAATTTTCAGATAATGAAAAGAAATGTTAAGAGTTGCACGTTTATATTTAGCAGTTGCTATGTTTTCCTGTAGTGGAATTGGCCTTCTCAGCGGCCTCGGTTTGTGGTGATTGTGTTACTAGCTCTAATTTCTGCTCTTCTGGATTTGGGGATTTGTTTTTATTGCTGATTATTTAGCAGAGTAAAAGGTACAACATGGGAGCAGTTGTTGCTCAATTAATTCAAGACCTAATAATGACCATGAAGAAAGAAAACTCTTGGTTTTTCTAATGCTTGACAAGTGGTAAGAGTTACAGGGAGCACTGGTTAGAGCATGTGAGGCTGTAACTCACAGCTTCAGAAGAGAGACTTCTGAAGACTGCGCATGGCCGTGGGTGATAAGGATGTCGAGGAGGAGGTGTTTGTACAAGAGAATAAATTCTCTTGTACCCTGTGCTTTCTAAGTTTATGCTGTGAAAGGTAGAAGAGCAGATTGTTTTATTACATCTTTGGCTAAGAAAGGGTAAGAATGAAGACAGGCATTTTTTTATCTGAAACTTTGGTTTTTCCAAGTAGTAGATACTACGACCAGTATGTAATTTAAGGTGGAAAATACGGAGATTTGGTTTTCAGGATTATTTTAGAATTTTTCTGGGATGCCTTTTAAAAATTTATACCTATAAAACTGATTTAGCTTAGAGTAAATTACAGTGCCAAAAATATTATAAGTAATTATAAGAACCTAGCATGTATGTTTTTTATTTCTACAAGCAATTAATCTACTTGGCGCAAGAAAATTGAAGTGGATGAAGAAGAAATGCATTCAGTTCAACAGAGACTGAGTATGTGAACATAATATTTTAGTTGCTGTGAGAAACGCAGAGATAAAATGGTTTCTTCATTCTGCCAAAAACATGATATATGCTAGTTCACGTATTCTAATTTTACAGATTTTATGGAAAACAGAGAGGGAGGTAAAGCTAAATTGTTTTATGCAAATAATGGCACTATAACCCCTTTGTATAAAGGGAAAAACTTGTTAGAAATTATAAATTACTGTAGGTTCGTTAACTAATGAAATGTCTGAATCCTAGATTAAAGAAGTAGTTTAAAAACTTTTTTTTTTTTACTTTAAAATATGTAGAACAACTCAAAGTAATTCTATTCTGATGATTATTCACCTCTTTTGTTGGATAGATTTAAAAAATGGTTTGACTTAATACAAAATATTGTTTGAAATACAAAAGCCTCTTCTTTCAGGTGGTTTTTAGTCACCATTACCTGGTAATATTTAAATTTAATTTTAGACCTTGTATTTAATAGAAAATGCAAAGGTAAGTTTTGGTAGGACACATTTATTTATTTATTTATTATTTCCTTGCTTATTTTTTATTTTTATTTCTTTGCTTTCTTCTTCTTCTTTTTCTTCTTCTTTTTTTTTTTTTTTTGTTGAGACAGAGTCCCACCCTATGCCCTGAGCAGAGTACAATGGTATCATATGTCACTGCAACCTCAGACTTGGGCTGTGGGCATCCTGCTGCCTCAGCCTTTGGAAGCCACTGGGATTACAGGGCCTTGCTGTGGTGCCTGGCTGGGTTTTTCCATTTTTTTTTTAGGAGTCAGGGGTCTCACTCTCACTCAGGCAAGTCTCAAACTCCTGAGCTCAAGCAGTTCTCCCTCCTTAGCTTCCCAAAGTGCTGGGATTATAGGTGAGAGCCACTGTGCCCGGTAGTAGTACATAGTTTAATAATCACAAATTTCAAAATAATAAGATCCAAATTATTAGGTTTTTTTGTGTTTTGGTTTTTTTTTTTTTGAGACAGAATCTCACCCTATCCCCCTGGGTAGAGTGCCATGACATCATTATAGCTCACAGCAACGTCAAACTCTTGGGCTCATGCAATCCTCTTGCCTCAGCCTCCTGAGTAGCTGGGACTCTAGGTGCCTGCCATAACACCTGGCTAGTTTTTCTATTTTTAGTAGACAGAGAGTCTTGCTTTTGCTCAGCTTGGTCTTGAACTCCTGAGCTCAAGCAATCCACCTGCATAGGCCTCCCACTAATGCTACGATTATAGGTGCAAGCCACTGTGTGCAGCCAAAATTATTAGTTTTGTTAAATACATATTGATACTTGGTCCCCTTTAAATTCTTACCACTTTGACAAATTTGCTTGAACATATGCCTATGCTTTAGTCTGACACTACAGACTAGTTTTTTAAATATCCCAGTTGGCAGCAGGAGCGGGAGTATGGCCCTGGATGCTTGCTGACTGTGGGCTTCACAGGGGAGAGATGAGTTAGGGACATTGCACTGGGAAACAGCCACTGTTGGTACCTGTAGGTCCTTTTCTTAGTTAGAGAAACTAAGTTAGTCAGTCTAACCCTTAGTTAGAGGGTCTAGACAGACTCTCCAGAAAAGGCTCTTTCAGTCTCCAGCCTAGGCCATCTTAATCTGCTTGCCAGTATTCTGGGAGCTGAGCAGAGGAAAAAGCCTGGAGGTGGTGGAATGTTGAACACTTAAGAACATTAAAGAGCCTTTCCTATAACACCTGTGTTTTCATAACGTATACTCTCAATTGTGTCTGAATTTCCCAGCTTAGCTACCTTGTTTTACCCTTTCCAGAGGGTAATCCTGTGTTCTGCTGATGAAGAGGGTATCTAGCATACTAATTGCTTTTTCAAAAGGCTTGCGATTAAGTCATCCGTTTTTAGCCACACTTTTACCTCCACTTCCATAAATACTTCGTGCTGCCAATTCTTGAGCATTCTGTGGGTTCTGCTGGATGTGGTGGCAAGTGCCTCCCTACTTGGGAGGCTGAGGCAAGAGGATTGCTTGAACCCAGGAGTTTGAGGTTGCTATGAGCTATGATACCATGACACTTTAGTCTGAGGCAACAGAATGAGACTGTCTCAAAAAATTAAAATTAAAAAAAACACCTATATCAATAACTATGTTAAATTACAAACAGTTCTAAGCATATCAATTAAAAGATAGAGTTTGGTAGAGAGTAATAGATACTTCATCTATATGCTGTCTTCAGGAAAACCATTTCAAATGTACTATCACAAGTAGAATAATATAAGAGGCTGGAAAAACGTATGTCTACATACGTTAATCAAAAGAAAGCATAAGTGACTCTGCTTATATAAAGTAGACCTCAGAGCAGAGAAAATTACATTACATCATGTCAGGAGAAGGACATTACATAATGATGAAGTAAACGGTCAGTCCACTGAAAAGACATAGCAGTCCTAAATGTGTGTGGACCAACATGCAGGTGCAAAACATGTGCAGCAGAAACCCAGAGACAAATTCATAATTATAGGTGGAGACATCAACACCTTCTTTTTAGCAATTGAAAGAAAAACCAGGCAGAAAACCAGCAAAGACACATAAGAACTTAAAGATACCACCGTAGTAGTTTCTAACAAATACCACAGGGTTGGTGGCTTAAAACACCAGAAGTGTATTTATTCTCTTACAGTTCTGGAGGTCAGAATTCTGAATGAGTATTACAGGACTAACATCAAAGTTTTGGTAGGACTTATTCCTTCTGGAGACTCTGGGAGAGAATCCATTCCTTGCTTCTTCTGGTTTCTTGTGGCATTTCCTGGCTTGTGGCGACATCACTCTGATCTCCCTATCTGTCATCACATTGCTTTCTCTTCTCTGGTGGTTAATGCCTGTAATCCTAGCACTCTGAGAGGCTGAGGCAGAAGGATGGCTTGAATTCAGGAGTTCAAGATCAGCCTAAACAAGAGTGAGACCCCATCTTTACTAAAATTTGAAAAATTTGCTAGGCCTGTTGGTGGGCATCTGTAGTCCCAGCTGCTCAGGAAGCTGAGGCAGGAGGATCACTTGAACCCAGGAGTTTGAGGTTGCTGTGAGCTAGGCTGACACCACAGCACTCTAGCCTGGTTAACAGAGTGAGACTCTCTCCAAACAAATAAGCAAACAAACAAACAAAAAACTCTCCTGCCTGCTTCTTAGAAGGACACTTTTAATTACATTTCGGATTTGCTCAGATGATCTAGGATAATCTCACTATCTCAAGATTATTAATTTAACTATATCTGAAAAGCCCCTTATGCCAAATATGGTAACATTATAAGTTGTAGGGATTAGGATATCTTTGGAGGCCATTATTTAGCCCACCTTAACTATCATTCAGGATTTAATTAATATTAATAGAACACTCTACCTAATAATATTAGAAAATACACATTTAAGCTGGGTGTGGTAGCTCATCCCTGTAATCTTAGCACTCTAGGAGGCCAAGGCAGGAGAATCCCTTTTTTTTTTCTTTTCTTTTTTTTGAGACAGAGTTTTACTGTGTTGCTCTTGGTAGAGTGCGTGGCATCACAGCTCACAGCAACCTCAAACTCTTGGGCTCTTGCCTCAGCCTCCTGAGTAGCTGGGACTACTGGTGCCCCTCACAACACCTGGCTATTTTTTGGTTGCCGTTGTCGTTGTTTAGCTGGCGTGGGCCCAGCTTGAACGTGCCAGTTCTGGTGTATGTGACCAGCACCCTCATTGAGCTAAGGGTGCCAGGCTGAGAATCCCTGGAGTTTAGGCATTTGAGACCAACCTACAAAAGTGAGACCCCCATCTCTAGTAAAAATAGGAAAAATTAGCCAGATGTTGTGGCAAGTACTGTAGTCCCAGCTACTTAGGAGACTGAGGCAGCAGGATTGTTTGAACCTGGAGTTTGAGGTTACTGTGAGCTAGACTGTGGCCCTGGCACTCTAGCCTGGGCAACAGAGTGAGATTCTGTCTCAAAAAAAAAAAAAAAGAAAAAATGCTTTTAGTTTCAGATATAAAAACAGACTATGTTTGCCCCACAAATGACATTAATAAATTTAAAGCAATTGAAGCCATGCGGTGTATTCTCTGACCACAGTGGAATCAAACTAAACATCAATAGTGGAAAGACAATAGGAAATTTTCTAAATACTGAAAATTAAACAAACCTTAAATGTGAACTTTAAAGTAAGTATAATACTATGAAACTTTTAGAAAAAAATAAGATAAAATCTTTAGGATTGGGCGGCGCCTGTGGCTCAAAGGAGTAGGGCACCAACCCCATATGCTGGAGGTGGCGGGTTCAAACCAGCCCGGCCAAAAACTGCAAAAAAAAAAAAAAAAATCTTTAGGGTCTTTGGTACATAGAAAGTTCTTAGATTTGACACTAAAAGTATAATCAACAATAAAAATTGATAAACCAAGCTTTATTACATTAAAAACTTTGTTCTTCGAAAGTCCCTCATGAGGATAAAAAGAAAAACTACCAACTGGGAGAAAATATTCACAAACCACATATCTGACAAAAATTTGTATCCAGAATATATAAATAATATATAAAAATCTAGGATGTCAGAACTTGACAGTAAAAAACAAACAATCTAATTAGAAAATGGATAAAAGACATGAAGAAGCATTTCATGGAAGAGGAAATTAGATGAAAAATAATCATATAAAAAGATATAAATATTATTAACTATTGAAAAATGCAAATTAAGACCATAACGATAAATCATATATCTATTGAAATGTAAAATAAAAAAATATTGATAGCACCAAATGCTGGCAAGGATGTGGAGGAGCAGAATTGCTCCTGTGTTGCTAGTGGAAATGTAAGACAGTAGAGCCACTTTGGGAAAGAGAGCAGCAGTTTCTTGAAATACGCAATGTGCAGCTACTTTAGGACTCAACTGTTACACTCCTTGGCATTTACCATAGAGAAATTAAGTTATGTTTACACAACAACCTGTGTGCAAATGTTCATGGCAACTTTGTGATAGTCCCAAATTGGAAACATTCCAGATATCCTGTAAAGGTTAATAGTTAAATATATTTCAGCATATCCATATTAGGAAAACTAATTCCTAATTTTAATTTATTTAACAATTAAAAAAAGGAAGTATTGGTATGTAAAATAACCTATGTGGAACTTCAGGGAATTATAATGCTAATTGAAAGAACTAACCCCCACAAATTACATGATTCTATTTACGTAACATTTTTTTTTTTTTTGTAGTTTTTGGCTGGGGCTGGGTCTGAACCCGCCACCTCCACCATATGGGGCTGGCGCCCTACTCCTTTGAGCCATAGCGCTGCTCCTAATATATAACATTCCTGAAATGACAAAATTAAAGAAATGAGAAGAGTACATTAGCTGTTGCTATGAGTTAAGGTGGGGAAGGGAGTATGGGACCAGGTAAGGTGTGAATGGCTGGTCTACAAAAGGATAACAGGAGCCGGGCGCAGCGTGCGCCTGTAGTCACAGCTACTCAGAAGGATGAAGCCAGGAGTTTGAGGTGGTAGTGCACTGTGATTGCAACTGTGAATAGCCTCTGTAGTTCAGCCTGGGCAACATAGTGAGATCCTGTCTCTAAAAAGAAGTAAAAGAATAATAGGGGAGGTCTTTGTGGGTCATGGTGGAATTACTCTGAACTTTAAATTTATCAGTGTCAACATCATAGTTGTACTATAGTTTTGTAAGATGGTACCATTGGGGGAAATTGATTTCCTATAACTGCATGTGATCTGTAATTATCTCTCAAAGTTAGTTTAATTAAAATATTAAAAAGTTCTTTGCCTTTCCTTTGTTTCCGTGAGTGAATGCAGGAGCCGCAATGGCTGCCCTTCCATTTGGACAGTGGTGTGTGTAGCAAGCAAGCTGGGTGGGTGTTTGTGGGGGGGGGGGCCCTCATGGTGCCTGGAGGAGATGAAGATGAGGAGGTATTTCCTTACCCTGTAAATGAATATTTGTATGATTAAATTAACACACACACACACAAATATTAAAAAGTTATAAATCAGGTTGATAAATCTAAATCAAATGTGTTTTGTCTTTAAATATACTTGCATAATACCTTCCAAGGCCAACTTTGTACTAGGAATCCTTAGACACGTAGGCGTTCACCCTAGAACATAGTGGTGTGGGGAGAGCCAGCCTGTGGCACCCAACCTGCTCCTCCCTCTTTCACCGGTTGTTAGCTCCACGCAGTACTGCAGGGAGAACCAAGTGAATGCACACAAATATCCCGGACATTCAGCTCCATTCAGCCACCCTCTACAAATAGCTGCTCCTGAGGCCTGGAGTGTGAAATACATACATGCGTGTGTACGTGCAGAAGGGAGCATAGTAATAGTCCTTTGGGAAAAGAAAACTCTCTTTTCAGTTTTAGTGTTTTTTCACTTTCATGCCAGGACTGGTATAAATGCCAGGATTACATTATATGTGGCGATAGAGAACTTCAAAATCTTGTTTGAATGCAAGATTGCAAGTGAGGGGTCAGAATACATGTAAGAATCAACCAGTGAGGATGCCCTGAGCATAGGGAAACGTTTGGAAGTGAATTCTCTTGCTGTCTATTTCTGAATTTAAGGATGTGCATCTGCTCAGAGCCCCATTGGGGGCTTATGGATGTTTTCCTATGATTTTACTGTTAGTTCTTCATATTTTACACCTCAATTTGATTTGTCCTTTTTTTAATCATTTTAGTTTACTGGAACTATTTCTAATATTTACAGAGTGGATTTCACTTTTAAAAAATGTTGCTTAAATAATGTGAAATTATATAGTGGATTTAGAAACTATAATTACTAAAGGTAACATGGCAAAGAGCAAGCATTACTTTTTTGTTTTATTTATTTTTATTTTAAAGGGATTTGGTGTACTTTTTATTGGTTTCATATTTAAGTCTCTTATAAGTTCTTGATTTTGAATCTCCTCTGTTTTATTGGTCTGATTCTTTCTCTTTGTTCAGATGTTCAGGAGATCATTGGTGAAGATGTTTGAAGATAAAGGGTTGGACTGCGTCTTTTTAGAAACTAACATGAGTACCAAGAGACAGTTCCACATGGTTTATGAGTGTATTCCTCTCCCCAAGGAGGTGGGGGATATGGCTCCCATCTATTTTAAGGTATTTATAGATCAGTCCTTGCATTCATACTTATTTTTTGATACAGTGCTATTTATGAATATAGTTGTCTTTATTACTATACTATGTATTTTTCTCCTATATACTTATATCAAATTCTATAACACAAAGAAATGAAGGAAAGCACAGAACATTCTGGTATCTAAGTTTCTTTTGAAAGAAATTGGGAATTTGATCTTTTCAAAGTATGCTTATTTAGAGGTATGAATTTACTATCAAAAGGTAACTTATTCCTATTTTAATTTCCCTTTTCTCAAATGCAGTTAGGACTTTACCTAGAAGTGCTTTTAAGTAAGAATTATAGATACAACTCTAGAAAATTGATTATTGATATACACTGGAGCCACAGATAATAATATGCAAGCAGTGCAGATCACACTTGCTC
Source organism: Galagoides demidoff (assembly GCA_963574575.1). Lineage (NCBI taxonomy): Eukaryota > Metazoa > Chordata > Mammalia > Primates > Galagidae > Galagoides > Galagoides demidoff. The sequence goes on along the minus strand of CAUYQV010197444.1, from coordinate 2,257 downwards.
AGGGGAGTTACTGCTGTAAGTTTTAACATTTGATATTTTCTTATGCTATTTGTAAAAAGAAAAATTTCTAACTTTGATAAACATTTTTGTATACGTAATGACTAGTGTTCATAACCAACTGTCATTTATAGTATTCAGGCAGCTTTTACTAAATAAATAGTATGTCTTTGATACTGATCTGAATACAGTATAATTTTTAGACAAGGGCATAAGTGTAGAACCATGTAAGAAATACTAACAAGCCCAAAGAAAAAGGAGGGTAATACTTTGTGAGTTTGTGTAGGAAGATTGCATATGGTATGTTTATATAGTATATGGGATGGTAGAATTTACTAATATGAACTCTAAGCTCCAAAAAAAGCTATAAAATCTGTTGGTAAAAATGAGATGGTAAAAATCAACCAAATGAGTTGGTAAAAATCTGCTTTCTCTCTAGAAATCTTTAAAGATGGTCTGATTATTTGAGGAAAAGAACTATTCTGTTGTCCCAGTTACCCTTATTTGCTCATTACACATTATAAGCCTATATCAGTCCCAGGCTGAAAGGGGGCCTGAAAGGGGCCGTTTTGTGTCTGAGGATCTGTGATGAGACTGATTTCTTTTTTTCCTTTGAGACATAGTCTCACTATGTCGCCCTCGGTAGAGTACTATGGTGTCATAACTCACAGCAAACTCAAACTCTTGGGTGTAAGCGATTCTCTTGCCTTAGCCTCCTAAGTGGCTGGGACTACAGGCACTGGCCACAATCCTGGCTGTTTTTTGGTTGCAGTTGTCATCGTGGTTTAGCAAGCCGTGGCCAATTTTGAACCCATCTGCCTTGGTGTATGTGACCAGCGCTCTAACCCCTGAGCTGTGGGCACCAAGCCGTGAAACTGATTTCTGAGATCACCTAGGCCTAGAAAATTGGGGTCCCTGTCTAGCCCTGAACAGAAGAATTCTGTATCAATTCTATTTCTATGTATTTTTTCTATGTTCTTTTAACTTTTTATTTTTTAAATTACAAACTGACAAATTACAGTTGTATAAATTCTGACATCAAAAACAAAATTTATATATGGAGGGGAAGAAAAATGTAGAGTGGTATACGAGTAAAGTTAAGCTGTTATAAGTTTGAAATAGACTGTTATATTTCCTGCATTTTTAAAAAACGGCTTTATTTTTTAGAGCAATTTTTTTCCTACATTTTTACTTCTTTGTTATATGAGCAGACATAGTTCAAGTTCTTGGTTGTCAGAAGGCATAGATGTTATTTTGTTGGTATTTGGAAGAAGAGCATTAAAATGAATTAATTTTAGTAGATTTCTATGAATGCAGTGAGGAATTTGTGAACTTTTATGGTCACAGATTATGTTTAATATTAAATTGGTCAGTCTTATTAAGGATTGTCCAGTAAGGTTGAGCTGAAATTAGCACAGAAGTTAAGAATGGGTGAAAGAATATTATCTTGGCTAACGGTAGAACTTTAAAAAATAAATTAAAAAAAATTAATAAATAAATTCCAGTTTTAAATACCTAAAATTAAAGCCTTGATCTACTCAGAGTGATGACGACCTTGTTATACTTCATAGTTAATTTACTGCATTATTTTGTTTTAAACTGTTTATATTTGCTTCTATATTATTTTTTCATTGAACAAATGGCTATTTCTTAGAAAGCCATCATGGAATCTGATGAAGAATGGTCCATGAATAAGAAGTTGATTGATCTCTCTTCAAAAGATATCAGGAAATCTGTAAGTATCAATTTTTTTTCTAATATAAAAAATAACCCTAGAGTGTTCAGAATCTTCATCAATTTCTACATCTTAGTTGAGAAGGAAATCATTTAGCTGAATGACTAAAGGTGAAGTATCTAATTTTACAAATAAAGAAGTTCTTTTCATTCTACTTGGTCTAGAAAATGCTTATTTTTAAAGAGTTTTTATTTATTCAAATGAATGTTTCTTGCTGACCTTTAGCACATTGCCATAATAACTGTCTGTTAGTGCGGCTCAGTGCAAAATAATAACACCTACTCAGTCCATTTGCGTTGAACTGAGGGCCCTCCCCACGGAGAGACCAGGGTGCAGCCCTTCCTTGTGTTCCACACAGGCTTTTATTGAAATTGTCGGGCTCAGTGCCTGTGGCTCAATTGGCTAAGGCGCCAGCCACGTACACCTAAGGTGGCGGGTTCGAATCCCCAGCCCGGGCCCGCCAAACAACAATGATGGCTGCAACCAAAAAATGGCCGGGCGTTGTGGCGGGCGCCTGTGGTCCCA
>CAUYQV010197443.1:43-16567 GCA_963574575.1 Galagoides demidoff | reverse complement strand
CGCGGGGGGGGCAGGGCGGGGGCTGACAAGAAAGCAAACTTCGATAAGCAGTTCTTGATAATCACTTCTCAACAATTATTTGTTATTATTACAGTTTAACATTATAAAATTAACAAAAATAATATAAAACTCATATTCTGGCAAAATAGCCACATGGCAGCCGAAAACCGTATATTCCCTCCCTGTTCTCCCGCCCGTTCGTGCATTCTTTCCACAAAATCGGGACTTTTTAAAAACGCCGCGGTACGCGGGACAAATGGTTAAAAAGCAGGACGTCTGGTCACCCTATGTTTATTACAGTATTTGAGTTAAACCTAAAGTACGATTTCCCGCAGGCAGTGGGACCTGACCCATTGTTTCTTAGGCTCAGCAAACTGACTCCGCGCAGAAGCAGCGGCATTGCCCGAGCCCACCAACGGCGACCTAAAGTCCTCTATGCTAGGACATTTGATCTGAGGCACTGCAAATGGATGGGGAAGGGGACAGCGTTCATTTGTTTGATACGGTCAGAGGCATCTGCGCGAGAACTGGGCGAGGTCCCCGGCGGACGCAGGACGAACAGCCCCGCCAGCTCCGCCAGCCCCTCCGCCGGAAGCGTGTCGGGGCCCAGAGCGGAAGTGACGCGATTCCCGCGCGCCCGGCACAGCCCCGCGAGCACCTGCTTCCGGACGCGCTGGGCGCTGCTTCCCGCCTCTCTGGGGTCTCCGTGGGGTGTCCCAGCCAGCGCGGCCGCTGTCCCTCGCGATGGGCAAGAAAGGCAAGAAGGAGAAGAAGGGCCGCGGGGCGGAGAAGACTGCAGCCAAGATGGAGAAGAAGGTGTCCAAGCGTTCGCGGAAGGAGGAGGTGAGCGGGGTCGGCGGCCTGGCGGGGTCCCTGCGCCGTCCGGAGCGGCGGGTCCTCGGCTGCTCCCTAGGGCACCGTCGGCCCCGCGGGCGAGCTGGAAGCCGTACGTGCGGCCTGGGCCGGGCCGGCCTCCTCCCGGGCTTCCGCGGGTGCCCGCCTGGCTCTCCGAGAGCAAGGGGACTGCTCCTTTGACGCGCTTGCCTCTCTTGGGGTGCTGCCCTGTGCTTTTCTCCTCTGCTCGCTCTGTCTCCCTAGGGTAGAAGCAGGTGGGTGGGAAGAGGCTGAGGGTTAGCATTGGAGCCTTGGCGATGTTTGGGCTCTCCTTGGCAAGGTGTTTAAGGCACTTAACTTTTCTGAGCCTCACTCTTTTCGTCTTTCGAAAGAAGATAAATAATCGTCCTACCATCCCTGAGGAGTGAGCATCGCGTGGTAGAACTGTAGGGTATTCTGTAACAGGTGATGGTGCCAGTCATGTACCATTATGCTTTGCTTTCCTTCCCCGTCCTAGATCTGCAGGTGGATAGGCGCTGAGGTCGAGTGTTCTGCTTTCTGTTGACTGCTTCTCGTGGGTTCCCTAGCCTGGGGCAGTTTTAATGGCCAGTGTCTGTTGAGTGCTTCTGTTGTGCCAGGCACTGAGCTTTAATCCTCACAGCCTACCAGTCATTGGCATTCACATACCACAGTTAGAAAGTGAAAGACCAGCAGGTAAGACACCTCACACACAAGCCTCACACACACACAAGAAGACATGTGGAACTGGGGCATGAACAGAATCCCCACATTTCTTTGCTCCTTTTCTTCCCGAGTCATTCATCTGTTCACTTATTCATCTGTCAGAGATGGGGGTTGGACTTCCCCTAGAATTCTCCTTAGGTTCTCCCATTCATTCCAAGGTTCTTGACCAGTTAAGTGCACAGGCTCTGCAGTCAGGTGTGAGTTTGAATCCCACCTCTGCCACCACTAGCTGGATGACCTCTGAGGAAGACAGCCTGCTGGTTAGGCTTGTGGCACAGAAAGTCATTTGGTCTGGTCTCTTTAGAATACTGCTTGGCACGAGATAAGTTCTCAACTGTTAACTGTCATCTTCACTCATCCTCATCCTCACATCATCCTGCAGTGCCCACCATTGCACTGGAAATGCAGTGCGACTGGCTGGCTGTGTGGGGATGGCCTTAGGCAGGTGGACACTGGTGCTGGGTGATATAAGAGCTCTTTTCTTCAGACTAGGTGGCCCTTGTTCCTGCCCACTCCTTCCACCTCTGAGGGGAGCCCTGCTGGAGCTTCATCCGGGGGCTTTGACCTTAAGGGCTCTCACAGTCCCTTTGCATCCAGGGTGGTGTATGAACTCCCTTTTCAATAACACATCTCTAGTGCCTAGTGCCTGTGTTTTGCATTAGTGATGAGTGGTCCCCGAGACAGCTGTTAGATAACTGCCCTCACAGAGGCAGTGGTGTGATGGACACTCCATAGACTGTTAGTGGAGATATAAAAACCAGAGGAGCCACTTTGGATCCTAGTTTGTCATCATTTAGAAAAATGGAGGCTACAACCTAGCAGTGCCACACCTAAAGAATTCTCTGGACAGGACTGTCACAGTGGCTCATGCCTATGATCCTAGCACTCCGGGAGACTGAGGTGAAAGGATTCCTTGAACTCAGGAGTTTGAAACCAGTCTGAGCAAAAGCAAGACCTGTCCCTCCTTAAAGTAGAAAAGTTAGCTGGGCGTTGTGGTTGTTTATAGTCTCAGCTACTTGGGAGACTGAGGCAAGAGGATCACTTGAGCCCAGGAGTTTGAGGTTGCTTTGAGCTCTAATGATGCCATGGCACTTTATGGAGTCTACCTAGAGGGACAGAGTGAGACTGTCTCCAAAATAAAAAAATAATAATAAGTAAAGAATTCTCTGGGGGCTGGGCACCTATGGCTCAAGCGGCTAAGGCGCCAGCCACATACATCTGAGCTGGCAGGTTTGAATACAGCCTGGGCCCACCAAACAACAATGACGGCTGCAACCAAAAAATAGCTGGGCCTTGTGGTGGGTGCATGTAGTCCCAGCTACTCGAGAGGCTGAGTCAAGTGAATCACCTAAGCCCAAGAGCTGGAGGTTGCTGTGAGCTGTGACACCATGGCACTCTACTGAGAGCAACAAAGTGAGACTCTGTCTCTAAAAAAAAAAAAGAATGGCCATGATAGGATTGTTTGTAAAGAACGAAAAATTAGAATTAATCTAGATGTTCCATAGCAGGAGGATTGACAAATAAGTTCTGACTGAACTGTAATGACACCATGGTGAAAACTCATGCATTTAGTGTATCAAACTATTGATTCAACTATGATGAGCAAAGCAGCAAGTTGCAGGAGAACACACAGTGTGATGGGGGTGTCCAAGATGTTCGCAGTGAAGCAGGGAAGGCTGTTTAGACACACATCCTTTGGGCGTGCATGAGTGTGAGTGAGACAGTACTTGGGAGTGCGTATCTATACTTCTAAGCAAACTGCCTTTGAGGTCAGAGAGGTGGAGTGTGCTGTGATTCACAGATCTGGTGGAAGCCCAGTCAGATTGTTAGGCAGTGGAGGAAGGCTGAGGGGTTTTAAGAACAAGCCTCACGTGTGCTGCTTGTCTCCCTGTAGGAAGACCTGGAGGCCCTCATAGCCCATTTCCAGACACTAGATGCCGAGAAAACTCAGATTGTGGAAACGCCGTGTTCCCCACCTTCACCAAGGTAAGCATGCAGGGGTTCTTTGCATTGTGTTGTCAGGCTGTTTCCTTCTATAAATCAGAGACTGTAGGCTGTCCATGGTGGCTTGTGCCTGTGATCCCAGCAGTTGGGGAGCCCGAGGTAGGAGGATCAATTGTGCTCAGTAGTTTAAGATCAATCTGACCAAGAGTGAGATATAGGGGCTCTTGGAAGTGTGGCCCTGGGTATTAGTCGAGAGGTCAAAAAGTTGATTTTATTTTATTTTTGAGACAGTGTCTCTGTTGCCTTGGGTAGAGTGTGGTGACATCATCATAGCTCACAGCAACCTCAGATTCTTGGGCTTAAGCCGTCCTCTTAATTCAGTCTACTGAGTAGCTGGGGCTGCAGGCACCCACCACTGCATCTAGCTAATTCTTCGATTTTTAGTAGAGTCAGGGTCTCCCTCTTACTCAGACTGGTCTCAAACTCCTGAACTCAAGCAACCTACCTGCCTTGGGCTCCTAGAGTGCTGGGATTATAGGCAGGAGCCACTGCACTGGACCAAAAGGTTGATTTTAAAGGTGGTGGCTTGAGGCCAGATGCAGTGGCTCACACCTGTAATCCCAGCACTCTGGGAGGCCAAAGCAGGTGGACTGCCTGAGCTTATGGGTTTGAGACCAGCCTGAACCAAAGCAAGACCCTGTCTCTAAAAATAGCCTGGTGTTGTGGAAGGTGCCTTTAGTCTCAGCTACTCAGGAGGATGAGGTGAGAGCATTGCTTGAGCCCAAGCGATTGAGGTTGCTATGAGCTGTGACATAATAGCACTTTACAGAAAGCAACAAAGTGAGACTCTGTCTCAAAAAAAAAAAAAAAAAAGAAAGAAAGAAAGTGGTGGTTTTGCTTCCTTCCCAGAGCCAGGCCCCACTTTCACAGAAGTTTAGGAATGGCTGGTCCCTGGTGACATGGCAGGAAATGGAACCAGCTGTGACACTGGGCACCCTATGTATGACACCGGCTTTCTACTTATGTCTCTTGTAGGTTAAATGCCTCCCTTTCTGCTCATCCTGACAAAGATGAATTAATTCTTTTCGGAGGTGAATATTTCAATGGCCAAAAAGTAAAGTATATATATTTTTTTCCTTTTCTTCCCAAATTATCATGGGTATCATTTTGGAGTAAAATTAAGTTACAACAGTGACATCAAATCTGAGGTCGTCCTTTCACTCCTTGCTTGTGTATCTCTCCCCTGACCCATGGACCGTGGTGTGAGACGTTGTCCTTCACAGGTCACCAGGGAGTCCAGGCCTGGAGTGACTGTTGTGGGTGTTTTATCCTCACTTGGAGGCTGTGCCTCTGCACGTGTTACTGCCTGCTGGTTGGCCAGGCCCCTCGTGGGGACTGAGTGTGCTGTTCTTTCTCTCCAGAGCTCTTGCATTTCACACTCCAGTGTTCAGATTTGTCTTGAATAGAGGAAATGTGACAAATTTTAGGGGCTCGTGTTTTTTTTTTTTTTTTTTTGCAGTTTTTGACCAGGGCTGGGTTTGAACCCACCACCCCTCGATTTCCTTTTTGAGCACACCAGAAAGATCTGTGTTTCAAAGCTGCATGTGAAACAGTTGCAGAAGTGCAAGCTCAGCTCCCCTGCAGCTTGCGAGGGGCCCTGGCCATCTGGGCATTTTTTATTGTCATCCTCTCAAAGGACCCCAGGGGACTCCATGGCCTTACTGCAGTGTTAGGATTTATGTTGCTTTAGGATTCAAGTGTCTCAGGGAATTCTAGTGATTATGACTATTCTTGAAACTTACTGTCACCTGCTTGGAAGCATATGGTCTGTGACACTGAGTTCTTCTTCCTCCTGCAGACTTTTCTGTATAATGAGCTTTACATCTACAACATCAGGAAGGACAGCTGGACTAAAGTTGACACCCCCAACCCACCTCCCAGGCGCTGTGCCCACCAGGTAATGTGCTGTCAGCTCGTTTCCTGGTGGGAGTTGTGTAGCTGCTGCAGTTTATGAGCAGCCGGAAGGCTGGGCCTGGCCCTGCTGCTCTGACAGCTTCTCACTGAAGTGGGGAGGTGAACACCTGCTGCCCAGGTGGTGGGAAGATCACGTGAACACCTCTGGGCAGACATGCCCAGTGTCGTGGCTGGTGTGGAATAGCCACTTGGCACCATGCTCACTTCCTGTTTGAATGAGGAGACCCTTTAGGCCCAAGATTTGGACTAGAAGGTGAAAATGAGAAAGCAGGTTGTTATGTGTAAATGGTGGAAGGCAAATAAATTTTACAATGAAGCGCGTCACAGCTGGGGGTGATAAGCTGCACTACATCGCCTCTGTTGGCTGGTTCTCACACGGGAAGCTTGGCAGCAGGGATGCCTGGGAGTACGGGCAGTCTGTCCTCCTTATTCATTATCTAACTCTTGGAATCATTGGTCTCACTCAAAATACAATTTTAACGAGTGCCTGCTTTCCCAGTGTGGAGAGTGGCTACGGCATGAAACTGCCTTAGCGAGACTCTGACATTCCTCGAGATTTCGGGTTCACCTTGCTCTGACCCTGTGCTCAGAAGTAACCTGCTGGGCCGAGGGGAGGATATATCTGCTCATGCCTCGGAACAGCTCATGCAGAGGGGCTCACAGGTGTGTGGAGGGACTCAGCTGATGGAATATAGGAATTCACTATTTCTGGCTTAAAAACCTGATCTCAATATGCTTGATTTTAATAAGTAACTAGATCTTTATAAGTTTTAGCTGTGGCGCGAGAATAGCCTATTTGAGGTCCCCAGGCTGAGGACCAGGTCCTGCCTGAGGCCCCAGCTTCCTTGGGCATCCCTTGGATTCCCGGGGCCCTGCCCCACCCTTTTAGGCAGGCTCTGGGCCGCTCTTCCGTTTATTTTTTTACCCATTTCCATCACTGTTGCTAACTGCACTCTTAAAGAATCTGTGTCACAAAAGCCTTTGAGATCTTAAATTCAGTCACTTTGGCAGGAAGCGCGGCAACGCTGGCTCCTGTGGATGCTGGTCTGGCCTGGGGTTAATGACTTCTGCCAGTCAGGGCTGTCCTGTCCTGTCCTGCCGCATGTCACCATGAAGCAGAGAGGTGGAGACAAAATTGGTGGTAAAGTCTTTTGCCAGTAGACTGCTGCAGTTCAAATTCCACTACCTGTGACTGTGGGACGTGGAAAGGTCTCTTCCTGGTGGACTGGTTAGTAAGTGTTTGTCAGAAGTCAGGTTCTTTACCTTCTCTTGCATCAATCAGGAGGAAAAAGGAAAGGTCCTGGATTTTGGAGGGTGAAATGTTACTGTGTAATTTGAGAGTTTTGTTTTTTTTAAAGTGAATGCAGCCCAGGGAAGTAAAGGGTTGTGCTTTCTGTTGAGGGTATGACAGTGACACAGTGGTCTGTGGGCTCCAGCAGTTCTCTCTTCTCTAACCCTGCTTCCGGGAGGGAAGGAGGCAGCCTGCCCTGTGGACGGTTTGTGCCTGGCCTGCTGAGGATGCCGGTGGCGCCAGTGAGGTCATGACTCAGTTCACCGGGTCTTTTCTTCCCCCAAAGTAGTAACTAAAACTCCCTTGAAATGAAATACATTTTTCATAAGAAAGGGTAAAAAAGGAAAGTTTGAGAAGGTTAAAAAAAATGACAACTGTGTTCGTATTAGCCTCAGCATATTAAATAAATAGTAAGCCAGGGGTCTTCAAACTTTTTAAACAGGGGGCCAATTCACTGTCCCTCAGAAGTGAACTCCTGGTGCAGGGCACTGGGGGATATGAAATGGCTCCCGGAGGAGGGCAGCAGTGTGACTTTTGGGAAGTGACTGTTTTGGTGGGCTGTGCTGTTGTCTAAATATTAAGTGGCTGTTGACTCTGCAGCCTGGGACATATGAAGGTTATTAGACTTTTTATTTTTTATTTTTTTTTAGACAGTCTCAAGCTGTTGCCTTGGGTAGAGTGCTGTGGCATCACAGCTTATAGCAACCTCAAACTCTTGGGCTTAAGTGATTCTCTTGCCTCAGCTTCCCAAGGACCTGGGACTATAGGTACCCACCACAATGCCTGGCTATTTTTTGTTGTTGTTGCAGTTGTTACTGTTGTTTTAGCAAGCCCTGGTTGGGTTCCAACTCACCAGCCTCAGGGTATGTGGCCGACACCCTAACTACTGAGCTACGGGTGCCTCTTATTAGACTCTTGACCAAGGACCATGAGCTTGATGGCAGCCTTCCCAGGGACCCTCCTGCAGGAGGAGAGGGGGCCGAGTGTGGGCTAGCCTTGACAAGTGCCCACTGCTGGTCACCCGTGGAGCTGGCCCTCTACCTGGCTGTGCCCTGACCTATGTCCTTCTCTTGACAGGCGGTGGTGGTGCCTCAGGCTGGTGGACAGCTGTGGATCTTTGGAGGGGAGTTTGCCTCTCCCGACGGAGAACAGTTCTACCACTACAAGGATCTCTGGGTCCTGCATTTGTCCACCAAGTCCTGGGAACAAGTCAAGTAAGACGCTGGGTGAGGAGCCCAAGCTCAGGGTTGGCACTTCTGAGATCCCCGCGATGGTGTCCCAACACTGAGAATACGGGGCTTGGAGGGCCGTAGGGTACAGTCCCAGGAGACCCGTCTCACTAGGTCACTGGGCAGCAAGGGACGTGCTCATGCTTCTCTGGACCTTGGGTGGAGAAGCCAGGTGGCTGGATGGGGCTCTTGCTCTCATCAGCCCTCACGCACCCTCATGGTGCAGTCCTATCCAGTGGCCATCTATCTAGGCCCTCCGTGGCCGTGCTGGGGTTAATGCGGGCTGGCAGTGGTAGATCTTGGAGGGAGTTGTTGTTTACTGACAGGGAGACTCTTTCTGTCCATCAGTGTTTAAAGCAGTGGGGCCAGAAGAGGAAGGGTGGGAATGGGCCGGCATCTGCAGGTGCTGCCTTCCTGCCCCTCTGCAATCACCCCTACGTGGGTTTTTGCTACTCGCGTGTCACGGAAGTCTCCAAGCAGTCTGCCGCCACACACCTATCTCTGGACAGTGTGTGTGCTCATAAATTAAGAGGATAAATGGAGAAGGACAGAGTGAAGGTGGAGCTGTTAGCTTCATCCTTCAGTGTGCTCCTGGGCTGAGCACTGTGGCTGGGCAAGCCCTGATGCCAGGCTCCCTCTCCATGTCCCTGCTAGCACAGTAGAAAGTCAGATGTTCCCTTGCGTCAGGGAGACAGGCATTTTGGTGCAGAACTTTCTCCAGCATTTAGGACTTTGGGTCGGAGCCACTGTCCCTGGAGACACTGCTGCTGTCTGGCGACCAACCTTTTAGGGGCACTGAAGCCTGCCCTGCTTGGCTCAGGCCTGGGGTGTTGCCCCCGTCCAGGAGAGAGTCCTTCAGGCCCAGAGCAGGTGCAGGCAGTCCCTGTACTCACCCGGCAACCCTAACACAGCCAGGCGTGCATGGGGAGTGGGCCTGTGCCCAGCTCTGCAGCCCCTTTCTCGTGCATGTGGTGGGGAAGGCTCGTTATTTTAGGCACAGCAATCAGTTTGTGTTCATGTTAAAAACTGGTTGTGTTTATGTTGGAACTCAGTCATTTCCCCTTAGCTTTATTTAGACTTAGAGTTCATTGTGTCTTGCTTTATTTGTTTTCAAACCAAATTACTATCCTTTCTTTGGCAAATCGATAAAACGCTATGAAAATGTGAGCATTTGGTAGCTTTTGTCTGGATGTGTAGTTGAGGGACAGTGGATGGCTCCCTGAGAGGACACGTACGGCTTCCGGGCTCCTTGTCAGGCCTGGAATGGCGGCAGTGCTTCTGTGGGCAGCTGCCCAGTGCCATCTTGATCTGTTTGTGACCTAGAGGCTCTGCTGAGTCTGACACACAGCAAGGGCATCTGTCCAGGGAGACGGCTATACTGTTGACGCCTGACACAGCCCCGTGTTGTAGGCTCAGACACATGAGATAACCTCAGTTGCCCTAAGTTAGGAACTGTTGGCTTGGCATGGAGACTCACAGCTGTAATCCTAGCACTCTGGAAGGCCGAGGCAGGAGGATCCCTTGAGCTCAGGAGTTTGAGACCAGCCTGAGCAAGAGAGAGATCTTGTCTCTACTAAAAACAGAAAAAAAAAAAGAAAAGTAAGGAACTGTGTTTGATAAATAGACGTCTCGTTACTCAAATACTTACTGTAATCAAAACAGTTATGGTGGGTTTTTTGCTCAGGTTGGTCTTAAAGTCCTGAGCTTGAAGGATCTTCCTGCCTCGGCCTCCCAGAATATTGGGATCACAGGTGTGAGCCGCTTTGAGAATTTTTTTTTTTTTTGGAGACAGAGTCTCATAATGTTGCCCTAGGTAGAGTGCACAGTCTGAAGGGGCCTGCATGGTGTAGTCATCTGTACACGGGCCTGGGAACCCCACAGTCTGAAGGGGCATGCCTGGTGTGGTCATCTGTACACGGACCTGGGAACCCCACAGTCTGAAGGGGCGTGCCTGGTGTGGTCATCTGTACATGGGCCTGGGAACTGCATGGTCTGAAGGGGCGTGCCTGGTGTTTAGAGGCCTCCCTTCCAAGGATGGCCTGGCAGTGGGGGATTGGACACACCTGGTGTTTGGGGGGGGACAGTGAGAGCTTCCTTCCCCTGCTGGGCCATGCTGGCCAGGGCCTGGGGCCTCCCTGTGGGGTCTTGGGAGCGGGGTCTTTCCTTTTTGCCCCCACTCGCTGCCTCTGCTAGTGCTTCTCAGAGTGGGCCGGGAGCCTGCGTTTCCCTGCCTGCTCTCTGCACCTGCCAAGCCAGTTAAGGCTGCTGGTCTGTGTGTAAAGCTCTGGAGCTTTGAAAGCTGGCACTTCGAAGGGAGCCCCACTTTTTTCCCCTACCTTGAGGAGGAAGTGTGGGTGAGGAAGGGGAGAGATTTTGGCCCTTTCTCCATTTACTTCTGGGCTGGTGCCACCCTGGGTGGTCATCTGTGACTCAGATGTTTAATGAGGAGGCCAAGCTCCCCAGAGCCCCACCTGATCAGTTTTATAACAGTTTTTTTGAGACATGATTCATATACCATATAGTCACTCTTTCAGAGTGTAGAAGTCAGTGGTTTTTAGCAGAGTTGTGCAGTCAGCACCACTGCCTAAATTTAGAGCATTCCCCCCCGCCCCAAAGAGAACCCCGCAGCGTCCCTAGGAGTCACCACACGCTCCTCCCCTAGCTGCTTCCTCTGTCTCTGAGGAGCTGCCTGTTCGGGTGTGTCCCCTCCCTGGAGTCAGAACACACGGCTCTTTATGTCTCATCCCTGTGTAGCAGGTGACAGCTTCGTGCTTCTCACAGCCAGGTGGTACTTGGTAGTGTGGTGACCACAATCTTCTGCATGTCTGTGACGAACCCAGCTCCTCTGACACAGACACACACACATTCTCAGGAGAAGCTTATCAGAAACAGATCTGGGGAGAGCGTGGGACCTGATCTAGCACCTGTCTGTGCCGCAGACTCAGGTCACTGGAAACGTGTACTCAATGGGGCATCTCACCTCAAAAGCAGGGGAGACCATGGCCTGGAGCCCACCTACTAGGAAGCAGAAAGCGCCCCACTCGGTCCTCTGATCCCTAAACTGCCCCTGTCAAGGACTGTCTGGAAGTAATATGGAGGAGGGTGTTGAGAGTAATCAGTGAAAGCTTGTATGGGGTGTTTTTTTATTGTTGTTTTTATAGAGGCAGTCTCACTATGTTGCCCAGCCTGGTGTAGAACTCCAGGGCTTGGGATCCTTCCACCTCGGCCTCTCAAGTAGCTGGGGTTCCCAGGTCTGTGCTGTCATGACCAGCTCACATTCTGTCCCTTCATCTGATGCTGGAGTTCTGTTGCAGACAGTGCTGCTGTGAGTGTTCCTGTACAGCTGACACACCTGTACGTGCGTCAAGCACTGACAGGTGAGTGGACAACCTGTGTGTGCAGGTGCATGTGTCCACGTGCACTCTCCGACCTGGGAGTGGCCGGCGTGTGGCGTTGCAAGCCCATTTGGTGCCTGTACTTAGAGCTGCATCTGAGTAAGTCCCTGTTCTAGTAAAAGAAGAACCGTTCATGGATGATTAGTTATCTCTATGGTTCTGGCAGGAAGGGCAGTGAGGAGTCAGTGGGGTTAGAGCTTCCTGGGGCCTCAGGGCCTCAGCTACTCTCCTGGGCTGCGTGAGGGGAAGGCTCCCTGGCTCCACAGGATACAAGGTTTTTGATGGAAAAGCCACACCCGCTTGTGAAGCCAAACCTTTTCCTTTGTGGAGAGTTGGGTGTGTGTGGATTCCCTGTTGGACGGTTTGCTACCGGCCGTGTGTCCAGGGGAGAGGGGGCCCATGTGTACGTAGAGTGTGATTAATTTGTAGAAAACTAAGACCGTGAGGCAAGGTGGTATGAAATTGAAAAGTACCATTAGGGTACACAGTCAGGTTTCTGACCCATGGTTCCTCAGGTGCTGAAGTCTCCCCTACCCTTGGTACAACGTAGCGTCTTCATGAGTGGTGGAGAGAGAGCCAGCTTGGTTCAGATTCTGGCTCTGCCACGGACTGGCTTAGTGGGTTTCTGGTAAGTGTCGACTCTTGCACCGGTGAAGTGAGAGTAACCATGTCAGTGCATGTGGAGGGGCCGTGAGTTCTGGAGAGCACACACCCCATCAGATGTGGAGGGCCACGCACCATGGGGCACACGCTCCATCAATGATATTATTAATAGTAACAGTTAAAATGAAACAAGCATGTGGTTCTAGAGCAGCGGTTATCACCCTGTATTAAAAGGGTCTGGCATTAGGAAGATTGAGAACCACTGTTCAGAGTCTGCTGTTCACTAAGGCCTTGTGTGACTCCGTATTGTGGACTTTACTGAACTCCAGGCTTGCTTGATGGGATCGGTACCTGGAAGAGCCAGCTGAGTTCCACACTGTGACCTCAAGGAAGGGAGGCGCCCTGGCCCAGGCTACTGTGCAGCCAGCTGGTCCCACTTATCCAGTGAGCTGCCAGACAGAGATCATGGTGTGACATAAGGAACCGTGACTTGGAGTTTCAGGGATTAGGGTAGAAATCTTTCTCTGCTCAGTGCCTGCTACTACAGGCAGAGCTGCATAATGTCTGTCATTGCACGTGTGACATGGACTGGTGGCAGTGCTGTTTCACTGTGCCACCACTCACCCCTGTGTTGCAGCTGGGTGTAGCTGTGCATTCCTGCAGGGCCTTGCTGAGCAGCAGGCTGTACTACGCAGCCTGGTATCCTGTCGAGGCTTGTGTGGTGTGCTGTGATGTCCAGCCAATGACGAAGTCACCTAACGCTTTTCAGAACACACTCTGTCACTAAGCTGTGTGTGACTGTGGAGCATGTGACTTTGTGAGGTGTGAATTTGAACTCAGGGAAGTGTTTGTGTGCTGAGTACACACCTCTCGACCCTAAGCCTGAAGAGTTATTTGTTGCACACGTTTTCTGCACATGTCACAGCAGTGGCCCAGTAGAAGGGGCCTGGTGGTGACGCCATTTGGCAGTGTGCCCCAGCAGAGCACCATTCTGCATACCGCTCATGTGATCCCCAGGGCACTGGCTCCCACAGCATCACACGTGTATTTTTATGCCGTATGCAGACTTCTGGCTGAGGAGGACGTGTTCGTTTTTTAAGACTCCATATTTAGGCTCAGCACCCATTCTCAGTAGTTAGGGTGCCAGCCACATACATAGCAGGTGGGTCTGAACCCGGCCCCAGCCTGCTAAACAACAATGAGAACTACAACAAAAAAATAGCCAGGTGTTGTGGCGGGTGCCTGTAGTCCCAGCTACTTGGGGGACTGAGACAAGAGAATTGCTTAAGCCCAAGAGCTGTGACATCACGGTACTCTACCAAGGGTGGCATAGTGAGACTCTGTCTCAAAAAAAAAAACCCAGATATTTAAGAGAGACAGCAGTTAAAAGCCTGCTGGAGATTCAAATATAAGTGGGCTTTTTTGAGTAGCTTTGTTTCTCTAAAGAGGGATGTGGAATTTTTTATAGAAAAAATTTCCCTTTTTAGTTACAAAACAGTGGTATTTGGCTGCTGCCGTGGAAAGTGAGTTGCGTCCTTAGTGCCTGGCTCAGCCACAGGACAGACCCCCGCAGGGCTCCCACGCGGGAGCTGACAGGCTCTCCACCTGGCCTGGCCTCTCCCCCAGCAGCGCACAGCTGGCTGCTCCTCAGGCCCTGCCCGTGTGGCAGGCACGGGTTCTCTGCACCTTCCTGATGCACTGGCGTAGGTCCCAGATTGTGCTTACAAAGTCAGAGACCAGAAAGTTTCTCACAGGGGGTTGTTTCTTGCCCAGCACGTGGTTTTCTTCTCATTCAACCCTCTGATGCACGGCTAGGACAGTGTCTGGCCAGGACTGTCCCCACCCCCACCTCAGTACCTGGCAGGAAGGGTACAGATGTGGAGTCTGCTTGAACCGCAGAGTGGCCAGGCACAGGAGAGGGCCGTTCCCACTGCAGAGTGGGTGCCACTCGGCATGGTTGGTCCAAGGGCTCTCCAGCTCCCAGGGCTCGCCTGAACCTGCTGGAGCATCACCAGGCAGGCCCTAGCCATGGGAACCCATGGCCTTGGGTGTGGTCTTTTGACCAAATCCAAATTTTATGAGAGAAATCTTTCTGTTAAGAGGGGAGCAGCAGAAAAAGCTGGCGATTTTTTTTGCCTCCTTGGCGCTTATAAAAGAACAGTTTTGAAGTCCGAAGGCTTCAAAGGCTCCCACTTCCTCTGAGCCTTGTCAAAGCATCTGGTGTTCTTCATGACCTTGGACAGGAAAACATACTGAGTTTGTGGGTGACACCAGGCCGAGAGAGAGCAAGGGTTGACAGATGAGGTGTCCAAGGCTTGCTTTCTTCGTGGACCAATCTACTGAGGTGGCGGTTTTGTGGCCTGAGTTCCCCTTGTGGGTACAGGTGAACATGGGAGGGAGCAGGTGGGGCTGGGTCACGGCCTCGGCTGGTGGAACAGGTGGGGGGGCGGGCAGGTCAGTGACTTGCAATCCCCCGAGAACCAGAGTGTGAGGAGGCCATGTTGGGAGGCTTGTAGAGTGTGGGCTGAAGAGGTGCGGATTGCTTCTGGCTAACTTTCCATGGGCAAGTGTGCTGGTCACTCTGGGTGACATATGGAGAGGGAGGTCAATTGAGAGGGGGGCCCAGTGTGGCCCAGCATTTGAAGAATAGCACTGAACAAGGGAAGGCCCTGGCCAGTCAGCCTAGTGATGAGTGACCCTGGCCGCTGGATGAGCTCACGCTGTCAGCATGTGTGCTGAAAAGGAACGGTGCTGAGAGGGTGAGCAGGCCCTGCACTGGGTGGGGGGGGGCCATGGTGCGTAAGTGTCCATGTTTCATGCTGTTACTGTGTCTGCCTGGAGGTGGGTGGGAGATCTGTTAGTACTACTGCTGGAGCAGCTGCCTCTGGAGTTTTGGGTAGTGTGTGTCTGTAATGTGACATCTGAACTTTCTAGTGAGTTTTAAGGGAAATTGTAATTGTAATTTTGTTTTATTTTTTATTAAATCATAGCCGTGTACATCAATGCAGTCATGGGGTACAGTGTGCTGGTTTTATGCAATGTCAAGTTCATACATAATAAACTTGCCTGTGTGCAAAAAGAAATCCATCTGAAATTTGTAAAGGGTAGATTTTGCATTAGAGAACTTAAACTTTTAATTTTGGGATTCTTTGTCAGTGTGTTAATGTTTGTGTAGGGAACCTGCCCTGTATGGGACTTTGTATAAACTCTGTGAAGGGGCTTTGGGAAAAGCCATAAAACATACACAAAGGTAAATAAAATCCTGCATTGTAGAAGTAGGTTCTGAATTTGGGGATTAAGGTTGTAACTGTCCTTTGCAGCCTGGAGTTGCTGTGGTCCTTGTGGGGAAGGTGGGAGGGGTAGGCCTCATGAAGGGGGGTGCAGGGGGTGGGCGTACAGGAGCCCCATTGTTTTCTTTTTCTTATTCTTTTTTTTTTTTTTTGCAGTTTTTGGCTGGGGCTGGGTTTGAACCCACCACCTTCAGCATATGGGACCGGTGCCCTACCCTTTTGAGCCACAGGTTCCTAAGTGGGAGGGGCTGGCCATCCATGGGCCTGGGGAGCAGCCAGGCCCTACCTATCCCTGGCTCCAGGATGGTTCCTGGGGTTCAGGCCCATGTTGTGGCCAGAGCTGTGTCTGGGGGCCTCACACCTTGTCTGAGAGCTTCCTGGGCATCTGGTGCTTCAGCACGTTACTCTCCTCCCCGTTTTGTCCTTGTTCCTCTCTGGTTACAGAAGTGATCCCTGTTCAGTGACGAAGACTGGGAGATGCCAGAAGGAGACAGTAGAACCCTCAGCCCCAGCTCAGAGCCTCATAGCATTCACTTTGTACCCTGCTGTTTCCACTAGTTTTTTTGTCACTATTTTTTGAGCATTTTCCTGTGATAAGATATTCTAAGGAATTTAAGTCTTCGTCAAATTAGAATACTACTTATAGGTACAGTTCTTGTTTACTGAGGTTGATTATAGTTTTGTTTCCGTTTGTCAGCATTCTTAAGGGTTTAAATTTGTGTTTTTAAATTTGACTTTTTCTTGCGTTTTCCCACTGACACTGCGTGTCAGATAATTGCAATATACAGTAGAACCTTTACTAAGTTGACGCCCAAGGGACTGTGACAGACAGGTGCACGTGTGGAGGTGGTCACAGCAGAACCTATAAGTTGACGCCCAGGGGACTGTGACAGACGGGTGCACGTGTGGAGGTGGTCACAGCAGAACCTCTAAGTTGACGCCCAAGGGACTGTGACAGACGGGTGCACGTGTGGAGGTGGTCACAGCAGAACCTCTAAGTTGACGCCCAAGGGACTGTGACAGACGGGTGCACGTGTGGAGGTGGTCACAGTAGAACCTCTAAGTTGACGCCCAGGAGACTGTGACAGACGGGTGCACGTGTGGAGGTGGTCACAGTAGAACCTCTAAGTTGACACCCAAGGGACTGTGACAGACGGGTGCACGTGTGGAGGTGGTCACAGCAGAACCTCTAAGTTGACGCCCAGGGGACTGTGACAGAC
>CAUYQV010197431.1:0-21688 GCA_963574575.1 Galagoides demidoff | reverse complement strand
CCCGCCAAACAACAATGATGGCTGCAACCAAAAAATGGCCGGGTGTTGTGGCGGGCGCCTGTGGTCCCAGCTACTTGGGAGGTGG
Organism: Galagoides demidoff; assembly: GCA_963574575.1. Lineage (NCBI taxonomy): Eukaryota > Metazoa > Chordata > Mammalia > Primates > Galagidae > Galagoides > Galagoides demidoff. The sequence goes on along the minus strand of CAUYQV010197431.1, from coordinate 21,603 downwards.
AGGCAGGAGACTCGCTTGAGCCCAGGAGTTGGAGGTTGCTATGAGCTATGATGCCATGGCACTGTACCCAGGGGGATAGCTTGAGGCTCTGTCTCAAAAAAAAAAAAATAGCCGGGTATTGTGGTGGGTACCTGTAGTCCCAGCTACTCAGGAGGCTGAGGCAAGAGAATCACTTAAGCCCAAGAGTTTGAGGTTGTTGGGAGTTGTGATGCCATAGCACTCTACCAAGGGTGAAATAGTGAGATTCTGTCTCAAAGAAAAAAAAAGATGCTAGGTGAGGTGGCATGTGCCTATAGTCCCAGCTACTCTGGAGGCTGAGGTAGGAGGATCACTTGAGCCTAGGCAAGACTTTGTTTCTAAAAAAGTAAATAAATTTTAAAAACTAAAAAAAGAAAGAATACACACATAGCATTTAGCATAGTGGCTGATACATATTAAGTGTTTAATAAATGTTAAATATTGTTATTATTAACACTTATCCTACAATAGCTAAAGCTAGTTTTCTTTGGTATTTTGGCAGTTTTCATTACATTTTGCCTTATGTGAGGTTTATTTCTCTGTTGCTCCCACTCAACAGAGAACTCCTTGAAGGCAAGGACAATATCTTTATCACCAGCCCTGGACCTATTATGTAATAATAATAACTACTAGCACAATAATAGGCAATACAGCAGAATGGTAAACTGGGAACAGTGTAATCCTAGCATTTTTATTTTTTTTGAAAGAGTCTTACTCTGGCACCCTGAGTAGAGTGTTGTGGTGTCATAGCTTAAAGTAACCTTAAACTCTTGGGCTCAAGCGATCCTCTTGCCTCAGCTTCCCAGGTAGCTAGGATTACAGGCATGAGCCACTGTGCCCAGACAATCCTAGTACTTTGGTTTTTTTTTTTTTTGGGGGGGGGTTGGTTTTTGTTTTTTTTTTTTTTGAGATGGAGTCTTACTTTGTCATGGTTCATAGAGTGCTATGATGTCATAGCTCACAACAACCTCAAACTCTTGGGCTCAAGCAATTCTCTTGCCTCAGCTACCCAAGTAGCTGGGGCTACAGGCACCTGCCACAATGCCCAGATATTTTTAGAGAGGGGTCTCACTTTTGCTCAGGCTGGTCTCAAACTTCTGAGCTCAGGCAATCCACTCACCTTGGCCTTGCAGAGAATCCTAGCACTTTTTTTTTTTTTTTTTGAGACAGAGTTTCAAACTGTCACCCTGGGTAGAGTGCTGTGGCGTCATAGTTCATAACAACCTCCAACTCTGTTGTCCCAGCTACTAGGGAGGCTGAGGCAAGAGAATCGCCTAAGCCCAGGAGTTGGAGGTTGCTGTGAGCTGTGTGATGCCACAGCACCTATCGAGGGCAACATAGTGAGACTCTGTCTCAAAAAAAAGAAAAAAGAAAAGAAAAGAAGCCAAGGTTACTGTCAAAAAATGTCACTTGAATGGACATAACTTCAATTTGGCAAATGTTTTGTCCTGAGAAAGCAGAAAAGGCTAGATCAAAATTTCATATTTCTTGGAGAATATGCATCAAATACCTTACAAATCCTCATGTCCTGATCTGGTAAAGGCACTAGAAGCAAAACAACCTAAAGGATAATTACATTTGTGCCCAAAGATGAAAGAACATGAGTGACATTTATTGTATTATTATTTATAGCAATAAAAAAAAAACAATTGAATATCCAACAATAGAGAAATGGTTAAAGTGTGGGGCATCCATATAATGAACTAATACAATGCAAGACATTTAAAAATCAAGTTCTAAAAAACAGTGAATGAAAAAATAAGCACTACTGATTTGTGAAACACTCTGCATCAGTGAATTAAGTACTCTACATAAATCGTGTCATTTAATTCTCACCAGACTCCCATGAGGTCTGCATTATTATCCATTTTTCCAGAGGACTAAACAGAACTTTAGGGTAAGTGATGGAATTTTAGGTCAAGTGTTGTGCTCAAGATCATAGGAACCCTGGAATTAAAGTCACATCTGTCTGACTTCATAGCCTGTGTTACCACTACTCCATCCTTCCTCTACAGAAAAATGCCCATGAGATATGTACCATAAGTGAAAAAAAAGCAAGACACAGATATATTCTCATAATGCCTACTTTTGTTGTAAAAAAATAACTGGAAGGACACGTTCCCAAAGTATGGTAGATTATCTTCAGGTGATAGAATTTTGAGTTATTTTTAAAATACATTTTGTGAGTGTATATTTATTTATTATTTTTATTTTGAGACAGTTTCACTCTGTTGCCCAGGTGCGATGCTCCTAAATAGCTGGGACTACAGGTGCCTGCCACCATTCGCGGCTAATTTTTCTATTTTTTAGTAACATGGTCCCTCTTTTTCTCAGGCTGGTCTCCAACTCCTGAGCTCAAGGAATCCACCTCCCAGAGTGCTAGGATTACAGACCTGAGCCACCGCGTCTGGCCCATTTTGTTTATTTTCTGCGGTTTTTATTTTTTGAGAAAAGTTTCGTAAAATATCCAAGGTGACTATTTGATGCAGCAGCCTGTGGGTCCACAGTTCCCTGAGGGTTCTGACCCAGCCCAGCAGAGAAAGGCAGTCAGGAAGGAGTGGCGTTGTGTCCCGCCCTTGCCCACCCGCTATCAGGCCCCCGCCCCGCCTCCCGCGCACCTGCACAGCGGGTCGGAAAGGCAAAGGCTCCGCAGGTCCAGGCAGCTGGTGGCTACAGACGGCAGCGCGCAGCTGGGGGCGATGGTGTTTTTCCGGCGCTCCCCGCAACCACGGTCGGTGGGCGCGCATGGGCACAACAGCATTCCCTGAGCGTGGGGCTCCGCCGCCTTTTCGAAGAAGGCGAGCAGCTGCCTAAGGCAGGCTTGGCGCTGGCAGCGGGCCCCAGAGCACGCCTCCCCATAGGCTTTGCGCAACCGCTCACACTTTTCATTAAGAGTACACAGAGTAGTGAACTTGAGGCAGAGATCCGAGTCTGCAGGGAAAAGGGCATCAAGTCACTAGGTCGCCCCTCCACACACCTGCAGCCCAGGCTCCTTAGGAACCTCGAAAAACCCCTGATTTGACAAGGAAGTTAGTAGGGGTAGGAGGAAAAAGAGGACTGTCCTGAATATAACCACTACTAATCCAAGGCTTTCCCTCTCCTCAGAAACTATCTGGTATTCCGAAGCTTTCTCCATCCTACTCTGGTATTCCGAAGCTTTCTCCATCCTACTCCTCGTCTTCACTAAGTATATCATCTGTATACATCTAACAACCATTTATCTGGAACTCAAGCGGCCAGGAAACTCAGATAATCACAACCTCAATGAGATCTGATGGTGGAAATCATGACCTAGAGGCCCTGCAACATTCTAAAGCACTTACTGAATTGGGATTTGAAATGAGGACTGAATGTCCAAAAGAGAAGTAACCAAATTCTATTCAAGCTTCTAGTGTGGCTGGCACCTGTGTATTCTGTTCAGTTTTAATGTCACCTACCCTTCTTTCATTTACTGATTCATGCACACTTTGTTCTTCATATTCTGAGTTTGAGGAAATTATGGGATTATTTCTATTAACAGAATATTCCAGCAGCCAGGCAATCAACTGGAACAGGTGACTCACTGATTCCTTGTAACTAAGAGTTTGTTGTATAAATCTCAATCTTTGTTCTCAAAATACTAACTCTAATATATAGAAATGACCACACAACAAAGCTCATATCTTTTTCAAAAGAGTGCAAGTGTGTGCAATCTCAATTAAGTCATAGCCTCACTTTCCTGAAAGACATTCATCACAGTCCTTGCCAGACTGATGGCTCCCCACCCCGAGTCACCCCTGTGTGGAGTCACATTCTCTCTCGCTATTTTTCCTACCCAATACCTCTCCCATCCCATTAGAATGGTTGAAAACAAGCAATTTCCCAGTCTTCAGGGACAAAAAGACTACTTTCCTAGCTGCCTTGAATGCGGGTAAATACTCCATTTCAGTACATTTTTATCTGAGACTGTTGCCACTCCCACCATACCCTTTGTAGGGACCCGCCTTTTGAAAGCAGGGAGCTCTAATGGGCTCTCTTCAAATGCCTCCCTAATAACTGCTGTTCTCAGATGATGACTCCTATGAGACAGGACCACGTACCGCAGCTCAGTCTTCCACCCTGACAGTCTTCTTTAGTCACCTGGCAGGCTAGAAACTCTTCCCCTGTAAGCCTTCCAACTTATGTTTCCCCCTAGCCACCTTTCCCTTGGGGTCCAGGCCCAGTCTCCCAACCCCCAGCCTCAGTTTGCCCTCCACACCTGGTTTGAGCATGTTCAGTTTGTTGAGATTGATTTTCCAAGGTTTGCTGGTCACTGTGTCTTCATAGGGGGAGATGTCCAACTCATAGTCACCTAGAGATAAGGTGGGAAGCACCAGAATGCTGAGAGCCAGGGTGGAGTGGCAATAGGAAGGGCTGAAGTTGCTGGGTCAGACCTCAAAGCCCTATGGAGAAAAAAAGGCACAGCCTCTACCAAACTAGCTGCCAGCTGTGCAGAAATGAGAGAAATGCAGGGCCATAAAGGTGTAGGTTGGGCTCCACAAATAAGCTGGTAAGAAAAATGAAAGCTACCATTTGTTAAGCATATCGTGTGCTAGGCATTATGGTATAAGTGACATATATACAATCTCATTCCATCCTCCTAAAAACCTTCGGTAGGTAAGAAGAAACAGAGGATGACAAAGGTTAAGTATCTTGCTCAGGCTCAATTAAGCTAAGAAGTAGAACTGGGATTTGAAATGAGGACTATCTGATTTTAGAGTCTGCTTCTAACTGCTGGACATAAGACCTGTGGGTACACAATCAGGCAAGGGGACTCTGACTTGTTTTCTCTTGCTATTAGGAAAGGGACAGTGGTGGACTCCCTGTTCAGGCCCAGCTGCTTGGCTGTGGAGATGCATGGCATACCGCAGAAATGGAAGTGAGGCCAGGTACTGAATTGAACCTGATTGAGAAAAACAGAAGAAAAAGACACAATGATCTTGAAGCAAAAACATCTCACTCAGTCACCCCCATGGGGCTCTGCACTGCTTAAAGGTACTTACTAGGTCTTATAAAATAGTTGTATATGGCCAGATGCAGTGATTCACACCTGTAATCCTAGCTCTCTGATAGGCAGGTGGAGTGCCTGAGTTCACAGGATCAAGACCAGCCTGAGCCAGAGTAAGACCTCATCTCTAAAAATAGCTGTACGTTGTGAAGGGTGCCTGTAGTCCCAGCTACTTGGGAGGCTGAGGCAAGCAAATCACTTGAGCCCAAGACTTTGAGGTTGTTGTGAGCTATGACACCATGGCACTCTACCAAGGGTGATAAAGTGAGACTGTCTCAAAAAAAAAAAATAGCTGTATAGGCTGGGTGAGGTGGCTCACGCCTGTAATCCTAGCACTCTGGAAAGTGGATTGCTTGAGCTGAGGAGTTTGAGAGCAGCCTGAGAAAGAGTGAGACTCTGTCTTTACTAAAAATAGAAAAAAACTAGCGGTCATCGTGGGCACCTGTAGTCCTACCTACTTGGGAGGCTGAGGCAAGTGGAGCTCTTGAGCCCAAGAGCTTGAGGTTGCTATAAGCAATGATGATGTGATGGCACTCTACCCAGGGCAGCAGAAACCCAGGGTGACAGAGAGAGACTGTCTCAAAAAGAAACTCCCAAACTGTATAGTTCATATAAGAAATGGAGGCTCTTGGCTCAGCGCCCGTGGCTCAGTGGTTAAGGGTGCTGGCCACATGCACCGAGGCTGGTGGGTTCAAACACAGCCCTGGCCTGCTAAACAACAATGACAACAACAAAACAGCCAGGTGTTGTGGTGGGTGCCTGTAGTCCCAGCTACTTGGGAGGCTGAGGCAAGATAATTGTTTAAGCCCAGGAGTTTGAAGTTGCTGTAAGCTGTGACATCAAAGCACTCTACTGAAGGCGAAATAGTGATATTCTGTCTCAAAAAAAAAAGTAGGAGCTCTGCTGGGTGGTGGCTCATGCCTGTAATCCTAGCACTCTGGCCAAGGAGGGTGCATTGCTTGAGCTCACAAGTTCGAGACCAGCCTGAGCAAATGTGAGATACCCCTCTCTACTAAAATAGAAAAACTGAGGCAAGAGGATTGCTTGAGTCCAAGAGTTGGAAGTTGCTGTGAGCTATAACACTATGGCACTCTACCCAGGGCAATAGCTTGAGACTCTGTCTCAAAAAAAAAGAAGAAGTAGGGGCTCAGTAATGTTGGTTAATAAATCTTGTTGGAAGAGAGAGGTGAGTGAGCTAAACTTTCAGGGATGTCTCCCAATAAACCTTGTATCTCTAGGAGAGGAGAAATATGGAGAATGTCAGGTAAATAGGAGAGGATAGGCTAGACAATTGGGAAGACCTAGGAGTCCCCACAGTAAAAGTAGAGAGGTAAGAGGATTTGGAAAAAAGTGTCATCTTAGGGGAAGATCTGAAAGAGAAATAATTAAGATGGGGAGTAGAAAGCAGGGAACCAGGAGTGTGGTAAGCTGTATTATTGTTTCCTTTCCTTGTGTGTGTATGTGTGTGTGTGTGTGTGTGTATAAGACAGAGCCTCAAGCTGTCACCCTGGGTAGAGTACTGTGGCATCACGACTCACAGCAACCTCCAACTCCTGGGTTCAAGAGATTCTCCTGCCTCTGCCTCCCTAGTAGCTGGGATTACAGGCACCTACCACAATGCCTGGCTATTTTTTGGTTGCAGTCGTCATTGTTGTTTGGCGGGTCCAGGTTAGATTCAAACCCACCAGCTCAGGTGTATGTGGCTGGTACCTTAGACATTTGAGCCACAGGTGCCGAGCCTGTATTATTGTTTCCAAGTATTTGCTACCTGCCATGTGGGCCATGTGACTTTCACTCCTCCACTGAGAAGCATACACTTCCCCACCCTACTGATGGTAGGCTTAGCCATGTGACTTGCTCTGGCCTGTAGATTGTGAGCTGAGTGATATAAATCACATCTGAGCAGATGCTTTAAGAACACTCACTTGGGCTTGGCTCCTTAGCTCAGCAGCTAGGACGCCAGCCACATACACTGGAGCTGGCTGGTTTGAAGCTGGCCTGGGCCTGCCAAACGACAGTACAACTACAACCAAAACATAGCTGGGCATTGTGGTGGACACCTGTAGTCCCAGCTACTTGAGGGGCTGAGGCAAGAGAATCGCTTAAGCCCAAGAGTTTGAGGTTGCTGTGAGCTGTGATGCCACAAAACTCTATCGAAGGCGACATAGTGAGACTCTGTCTCAAAAAGAAAAGAAAAAAAAAGAAAGAACACTCACACAGTTCTGCTCTTACTCTTTTCCTTCTACTAGCCTGGGTCCTCAGAAGAAGACAAATAGAAAAGAGACAGAGCCAACTCATGGAGGCCTGTATCAGATGTGTATCATGAGCAAGGAATACATTTTTATAGTTGAAATCCAGAAATTTAGGGATTGGTTGGTTGTTACTGCAGCATAACCTAGAAAATTCTTACTAAAAATAAAATTGGTACCTAGAATTGGAGTGCTATGGTAACAAAAAGACCTAATATGTGTGGCATTGGCTTTAGGACTGGGCAGGGGGTGGTGAAGAAACTGTTACTGGGTGCTGGAGAGATGGCAGGCCTTATTATGCAGTGGCAAAGCATTTGGTAAAATTGTTGCTTGCGTAACTTAGAAGGAAGATGAAACACTGAATGAACTTGTGCTGTAAGGGGAAGAAACTGAGAAGAAGGTTACTAGTATGTTTTGATGCTATTGGCTGCATTTGGCAAGGTACTACACAAAAGATATAAGCTCAAGAAAGAATTGGCCAATTCACAAGGAGAGCGGAAATGCAAAAAAGGATCCAGAAATTTCAGGAATCATAAGATTAAGAAATGCAGCTGTTTATCATATTCAAAAGGTAAAAGATAAAAATGAAAAATATTTTGAATGATGTTTCATTACAATTCAGCCTTGGAAAAAGAGCAAATCAAGTATGTGAATATCATGCCGTTTGTGGAGCTCTCTTAATTGATTTAAGATGGTACCCAATAAATCCTGCCAGCTGGACAAATGTACTCATGGAAAAAAACCCAAAAACTAAAGTAGTAGCTCTTCCACAGAAGCCTGATAAGGGCAAGGTACTTCTAATTAGGTCTAGAAAAAGATGTATGTCTTACATTGGGAAAGGCTACTGGATCCCGAGATAATTGAAACCAAAGATATAAGAAGCAATTATGTATTCAGAGTGTTGTGCTGCTAAGAACTACCAGCCTGGATTAAAAGAGACTGTAACTATGTGAAACTTAAAACGCTCCGACATTCCTCAGGCAGGAAGCAGGCTGAGAATGCTGTTCAGTTCCCAAAGAGGTTGTGGTCCCCAGTGCCCTTTTCAAATGTGCCCAGAGAGAATAATGGAAGAGGAAGGACCTCACAGAAGGCTGGGCCAAGAGCCCTGCCAAAATGGAGATTGGGCAACTACTCCTGCAGAGCAAAAACAGGGCTGTATTTATTTATTTATCTATTTATTTAGACAGAGTCTCACTCTGTTATCTTGGGTAGAGTGCTATGGCGTCCTCATAGCTCACAGCAGCCTCAAACTTTTGGGCTTAAGCGATTCTTCTTGCCTCAGACTCCCAAGTAGCTGGGACTAAAAGCGCCTGCCACAATGCCCAGCTATTTTTTGTTAGAATGGTGGTGGTAGTTGTCATTGTTGTTTAGCAGGCTCTGGCTAAGTTCAAACCCACCAGCTCTGGTGTATGTGGCCAGCGCCATAACCACTGAGCTACAGGCACCAAGTCAACGCCCAGTTTTCTTTAAAGGTGAGGTCTCGCTCTGGCTCAGGCTGGTCTCGAACTCATGAACTCAGGCAATCTACCTGCCTTGTCCTCCCAGAGTGCTAGGATTATGGGCATGAGCCACAGCACCCGGCCCAAACATGGTCTTATCAAAGAACAACCACTATTCCCAGGGATTTGCAACATTTGTCTAGCAGGATTTCCAGATTGCTATGACTCAATGTCTGCTATGTGCCTCCCATTCTTTCCCTTACTGAGAGTGTTTACTGTGGTTATCCCGTTTCATTATTGTATGCTGCTGAGTATGTAGAGGAGGCAAATGACTTGTCTTTTTAGTTTTGTAGGTTTCTAGATCAAGAGGAGCCATGTTCAGACCCAATACAGAAACTATCATGAGATCCTAGATTTGAAAGCTTGAAGTCATGTTTAGGTAGAACTTTTAGGTAGACATGTTTGGGTAGAACTTTTCCCTGGAAAGTGGGTGGGTGTATTTTACTTGTGGAAGAAAAGAAAATGAATATTTTGGCCAAGTGGTGCTGGGTTATATGGTAGGTTATATTATTGTTTCCAGGGACTTTTTGCCCTCTCTTTAACATTATATAACCTCACTTGTTACCATGTGGTTTTCCTTTTTTGTTTTTATTTTTGTTTGTTTGTTTTTGAGACAGAGTCTCACTCTGTGGCCCTGGGTAGAATGACATGGCATCATAGCTCATAGTAACATCAAACTCCTAGGTTCAAGTGATCCTTCCTCCTCAGCCTCCCAAATACCTGGAACTACAGGCACCTGCCACAATGCTAGGCTAGTTTTTCTTTTTTTAGTAAAGACAGGATCTTGCTCTTGGTCAGGCTGGTTTCAAACTCCTGAGCTCAAGCAATCTCCCCACCTCAGCCTCTCAGAATTGCTGGGTCACCAGCCCAATTGACCAGGTGATTTTCTTTTTCTGTTTTTGCAGTTTTTGGCTTGGGCTGGGTTTGAACCGGCCACCTCTGGCATATGGGGCTGGCGCCCTACTCCTTTGAGCCATAGGTGCCACCCGACCAGGTGATTTTCAGTATCTCCCTGTGGGACAGCATACTTCCCCACCCTGTGATGTCAGGCTTGGCTGTATTTTTTCTCTGTCAGTAAAATGTAAACAGTAGTGTATTTAAGACCTGAGTGGAAGCTTTAAAAAGCATAAAAATATCAAATGGCTGGGCCAGGTGGCTCGCGCCTGTAATCCTAGCATTCCAGGAGGCCAAGGCAGGTGGCTTGCCTGAGCTCAGAAGTTTGAGACCAGCCTGAGCAAGAGAGAGATCCCATCTCTAAAAACTAGCTGGGTGTTGTGGCAGGCGCCTGAAGTCCCAGCTATTCGGGAGGCTAAGAGAAGAGAATCCCTTGAGCCCAGGAGTTTGAGGTTGCTGTGAGCTATGACACCATAGCACTCAAGCCCAGCACAACTGAGTGAGACGCCAATCAAAATCAAATGGTTCTACCAATGCTCATTTCCTTCTGTCATGAGAAAGGAACATCCTAGAGAGACACCTTTTTCCTGGATCCCAGAATGAAGAAGACACACTAAACAGCCAAGACAGTACACAAGAAAGAACTAAACCTTGGTATTGCAAGTCACCGTTTGGACCACCACATAATCCAGTTAAAACCGACTAATCAAGAGAGGGGTCTATGGAAAGATTCAGAGGAAGCTCCTCTCTTTGGCTCTTTCTGTGCCTTCTCTCTCTTATCATCTCCTGTCTGCTTAATGAATATCTTTTCTGTTAAAAACAGGACCAAGATGCTACCTCCCAGTCTCTGAACTTGTGGATTACATGGACTTCAGAGCCTGTTTATGGGTTAAGACTTTTTCCCCCACCTCTTCTCCAAACCCTTATATTCCAGGAGTTCCCCAGATTGGGCCTCAGCCTGGTTCAGAGCTTTGCCAAGTGAAAGCTACCTGCTGCCAGGTAACAAAGGGGGAAGTAGGGAGAAGAAAGGGCGGTGGTTTGGGGGCCCAAAAGGATACTGTCAACTCCTCCCTCCACCGCTCACTGATGTCAAATGGTTCATTACCATCCCCATGTGGCCTATATCCTGCAGGATTACAAAATAATCCCCAAGAGACATCTTCCCTAGCTTAGTTCACTCTGGCCTCACCAAGGCTGCGGGCACGGTGAACAGTCCAATAGATATTCAGGCAGGTAGCTTGGTTCTTCATGCGACGGTGGCATGTGCACCCTTTCAGAGAGCTGTTCCTGAGTTGCTGTGCTGCCTCTAGGCAGTCTGCAGGGACTGAAGGCTCCTCTGAGGGCAATGGGGCGCTTATACTAGAGGTGCAGGAATCCAGGTGGTGGTAGGCCGCGTTGCATGTGGGATCAGCCTGGCACTTCCTCCTGGCCTGGATACAGCTGTTCGTGAACCGGCTCTCTGTGGGAAGGGGTTCTCCTGTAGAAGGAGCAACTGGGTGAGGCTCATATAAGGGCAGAGTTGCTGTCTGGGAGTACCAAGTCATAAAGTAGGGTGGAAGGTATTCCTGATAAAACCTTGAGAAAGTCTTAGGGTAGCACAAAAGGCCTTTAGGAATAAGTATGGAAAGAAAGAAGCCCAGCAGGACAGGGAAGTCTGCAGCCATCACAACCTGGGCAGAATAGATAAGGCCCAAGAAGAGATGGGTGTTTAAAGAGAGGCTGCTAAGCCTCCATAGAGGCAGAGGAAGAAGGCTATGTAAAGCTAAGCCTGATGACTCCACCAGGGACAGGATGCTGGGCAGAACCATGGCCTGGGCAGGGCCAGCATCATTACCAGAGAGTTGAGGATGAGTAAAGGAGTGCTAAATGAGAGTAACAACTTTGAGTCTTCCATTAAAAATAATTTTAAAATACCTTACATGGGAACTGTTGCTATTGCTAGAAGAGTAGAAAGGGCAATCTGACTCACTGTCTTTCACTCAAAAATACTAAGGTGGGATATATCCCACACCTGGGGGATCCTGCATCCTAGGATTTAGAGCAGGGGTCCTCAAACTTTTTAAACAGGGGCCAGTTCACTCTCCCTCAGACCATTGGAGAGCCAGGCTGTGGGCCTCAGGACGAGTCAGCTGCTAAGCAGGACAGGCAGTGGTGGCAAAAACACCCCGCGGGCTGGATAAATGTCCTAGGCGGGCTGCATGTGGCCCGCGGGCCGTAGTTTGAGGATGCCTGATTTAGAGTCTCCAACATGGGATAGTAGAACACCATTGTTCAAAGGAAAAATTCTAGGAGTCATTCTTAATTCTTTGCTTTCTTTTTTATTATATGTTTAATCCAACAGGTCCTGTCAAGTCCTCAACATTATCTGAAATCTGTCCACATTTTCCCCATGTCTATTACAACCTCATTAGCTCAAGCCACCATCCACTCTCATCTGAATTACTGCCAAGCCTCCTTACTGGTTTCCCTGATTGCATCTTCTAAACCCATTCTCCTATACTATTCAGATTCAGGTTCCTTTTTTCTTCCTCCTATGTCGCCCTCAGTAGAGTGCTGTGACGTCACAGCTCACAGCAACCTCAAATTCTTGGGCTTAAGTGAGTCTCTTGCCTCAGCTGCCCAAGTAGCTAGAACTACAGGTGCCCACCACAATGCCTGGCAATTTTTTGGTTGTAGTTGTCATTGTTTGGCAGACTCGGGCTCTGGTGTATGTGGCTGGCGCCCTAGCCTTCGAACTACTGATGCCAAGCCCATATTCCCTTTTTAATTAACTTTTTTAAAACTAAAAACCTTTTTTATTAGTACTTTTATTCACACAACATAAAATTAACCTTCTTATAAAAAAATTTTAACCTTCTGAAGTTCTAATTAAGTAGCATTTAGGACAGTGTTTTTCAACCTTTTTTTTTTTTTTAGACAGAAACTCACTATGTTGCCCTCAGTAAAGTGCTGTAGTGTCACAGCTCACAGCAACCTCAAACTCTTGGGCTTAAGAGATTCTCTTGGCTCGGCGCCTGTGGCTCACGTGGCTAAGGAACCAGCCACATACACCTAAGGTGGTGGGTTCAAATCCACTCTGGGCCCACCAAACAATAAGGACAGCTGCAACCAAAAAATAGCCAGGCGTTGTGGCAGGCGCCTGTGGTCCCAGCTACTTGGGAGGCTGAGGCAGGAGACTCACTTGAGCCCAGGAGTTGGAGAAAGAGATTCTCTTGCCTCAGCCTCCCAAGTAGCTGGGAGTACAAGAGTCTGCCACAAAGCCTGGCTATTTTTTGTTGCAGTTGTTTTAGCAGGCCTGGGCCAGGCTCCAACTGCCAGCCTCAGTGTATGTGGCTGGAACCTTACTCACTGAGCTATGGGTGCCGAGTCAACCTTTTTTTTTTTAATCTCACAGCACACTTGAACCTATATTTAAAATTCCATGGCATAAATTACATTGATCCAAAAAAAAGAGTAAAAAAACCAGAATATACTTACTGTACTTTGAATGAACGCCTTCCTTACTTTCTTCTTTTCTTTCTTCCCTCTTTTCCTCCCTCCCTCCTTCCTTCCTTTCCTCCTTTTTTTTTTTTTTTTTTGAGACATATTCTCACTCAGTCACTTGTGCCAGGGCATCACAGCTCACAGCAACTTTAAGCCCCTGGGTTCAAGCTATCCTGTTGCCTCAGCCTCCCATGTAGCTGGGACTACAGGTGCCCACCACAACGGCTGGCTAGATTTTCTGTTTTTGGTAGAGATAGTCTCACTCTTGCTCAGGCTGGTCTCCAATTCCTGAGCTCTACTGATCCATCTGCCTTGGCCTCCCAGAATGCTAGGATTACAGACCTGAGCCACTGAGCCCAGCCTTGAACTTCTTTCGAAAATAATTTAATTAATATTATTAAATTTTAGAGGCACATCTAAGATCCTCTCATGACACACCAGTGTGCTGCAGCACACCAGTTGAAAATCACTGATTTAGAACATTCATACTGATATACAACTATCACTTCTAATTCCAGTACATTTTCTTTTTTTTTTTTTTTTTGAGACGGAGCCTCAAGCTATCCCCCTGGGTACAGTGCCACAGCATCACAGCTCATAGCAACCTCCAACTCCTGGGCTCAAGCGAGTCTCCTGCCTCCACCTCCCAAGTAGCTGGGACCACAGGTGCCCGCCACAACGCCCAGCCATTTTTGGGTTGCAGCCATCATTGTTGTTTGGTGGGTCCGGGCTGGGGATTTGAACCCGCCACCTTAGGTGTAGGTGGCTGGCGCCTTAGCCGATTGAGCCACAGGCACGGAGCCAATTCCAGTACATTTTCATCACATCCAAGAGAAACATATACTCCCCATTCTCTCTCCGCCCCGCCCCCCCACCTTGTGGCAACAACATTCTGCTTCTGTCTCTATGAATTTATCTATTCCAGATATTTCATAGAAATGGAATCATACAATATATTATCTTTTTGTATCTGGCTTCTTTCACCACACATGTTTTTGAGGTCCATCCACAGTGTAGCATTTATCATTAGTATTTCATTCTCTCTTATAGATGTATAATATTTTATTGAATGAATATGCCACTTTTTAATTTTTTAATTTTTTAATTTTTTTTTTTTTTTGAGAGAAAGTCTCAAGCTGTTGTCCTGGGTAGAGTGCTGTGATGTCACAGCTCACAGCAACCTCAAGCTCTTGAGCTTAAGTGATTCTCTTGCCTCAGCCTCCCAAGTAGCAGGGACTACAGGCACCTGCCACAACACCCAGCTATTTTAAAAGACAGGTTCTTGCTCTTGCTCAGGCTGGTCTCAAACCTGTGAGCTCAGGTAATCCACCCACCTCAGCCTCCCAAGTGCTGGGATTACAGGCATGAGCCACCACGCTCGGCCTATGCCACATTTTAAAAATCTATTCATTGATTCATGGACATTTGAGTTGTTTCTACCTTTTGGTTATTATAAATAGCACTTCATCCTAGCACTCTGAGAGACCGAGGCTAACAGATTGCCTGAGCTCACAGGTTCGTGACCAACCTGAGCCAGAGCTTGACCTTGTCCCTAAAAATAAATAGCTGGGTGTTATGGCAGTTGCTTGTAGTCCCAGCTACTTGGGAAGCTGAGGCAAGAGAATTTCTTGAGGCCAAGAGTTTGACATTGCTGTGAGCTATGATACCATACACTCTGCTAAGGATGACAAAGTGAAACTCTGACTCAAAAAAAAAAAAAATAGCACTTCTGTTAGCAGCTCCTGTGGCTCAGTGGGTAGGGTGCTGGCCCCATATACCAAGGGTGGTGGGTTCGAGCCCAGCCCCGGCCAAACTGCAAGAAAAATATAGCCAGGCTTCATGTAGGGCACCTGGTAGTCCCAGCTACTCCGGAGGCTGAGGCAAAAGAATCTCCTAAGCCCAGGAGTTGGAGGTTGCTGTGAGCTGTGATGCCACGATACTCGACCAAGGGCGATAAACTGAAACTCTGTCTCTTAAAAAAAAAAAGCACTTCTGTGAATGTTCATCTACAAGTACTCATTTGAATACCTGTTTTTGATTATTTTGAGTATATACCTAGGAGGCAAATTGTCAGTCATGTGGTAATTCTATGATTAACTTTTTGAGGGGCTGCCAAATTGTTTTCTACAGTAGTTACACCATTTTACATTCACACCAGCAATGTATATGGATTTCACTTCCTCCATCTTGCCAACCCTTGTTATTTTCCAGTCTTTCTACTATTTAAAATTTATTATTATTTATTATTATTATTATTTTTTTTTTTGAGACAGAGTCTCACTCTGTTGCACTGGGGAGACTGCCTTGGTGTCATAGCTCAAAGCAACTTCAAATTCTTGCTTGGGCATAAGCAGTCCTCTTGCCTCAGCCTCCCTAGTAGTTGGGACTACAGATGCCCATCACAATGCCCAGCTAATTTTTCTGTTGCTTTTTTTTTTTTTCAGTAGGAGAAGGGGGTCTCACTCTTGCTCAGGCTGGTCTTCAACTCCTAAGCTCAAGTAATCTATCCACCTTGGCCTCCCAGAGTGCTAAGATTATAGGAGTGAGCCACCATGCCCAAAATCCTTTTTTTTTTTTTAATTATAGGCATCTGTGTCAGTATAAAGTGGTATCTCATTGTGGTTTTCACTTGCATTTCCCTAATGACTAAGGATGTTGAATATATTTTTTAATGTGCTCGTTAGCCACTTGTTCATCTTCCTTGGTATTAACTTTTTATTGAAGTATAAAAGTACATGAATCAAAAATGCATAGCTTGGTTGGTGCCCATAGCTCAGTTGTTAGGGCGCTGGCCACATGCACCAGGGCTGGTGGGTTTGAACCCAGCCGGGGCCTGCTAAACACAAGTGACAACAACAACAAAATGGCTGGGTATTGTGGCAGGTGCCTGTAGTTCCAGGTACCTGGGAGGCTGAGGCAAGAAAATCTCTTAAGCCAAAGAGTTTGAGGTTGCTGTGAGCTGTGATGCTACAGCTCTTTATTGAGGATGACATAGTGAAACTCTGCCTCAAAAAAAATATTGCATAGCTTGGTGGGGGACATAGTGGTTCCTTTCTGTAATCCTTTAATTTTTTTTTAGCAGGCCCTGGGCCAGGTTTAAACCCATCAGCCTCAGTGCATGTGGGCTAACTACTGAGCTACAAGCACCCAGCCAACATCCCTGTAATCTTAACACTTTGGGAGGCTGAGGTGGGAGGATCATTTGAAGTCAAGAGCTCAAAACCTAAGCAAGAGTGAGACCCTGTCTCCACTGAAAATAGAAAACTTAGCTGGGCATGGTGGCAGGCACCTGTAGTACCAGATACTCCAGAGGATGAGGCAAGAGGATCACTTGACTGAGAGTCTAAGGTTGCTGTGAGCTATGTTGACGCCATAGTACTCTAGTCTATCTCAATGAATTTCATAAATTGAATACACCTGTGTAACCAGAATACAGAAAAAGGTACAGAACATTACCAGTAACCCAGAAGCTCTCCTCCAGTCACTATTTTCCCAAGGAAACCAGTATTTTGGTTTCTACTATTTAAGATTAGTTTTACCTGTTTTTTTAATTCTACAATATGTGCTTTTGTGTCTTGGCATCTTTTGCTCAATTTTGTTTGTGAAATTCACCTATACTGTTAAGTGTAGTTGTATATAGCTTATTTTCATTGTTGTTTTCTGTTTTTCTTTTTTTTTTTTTCAGACAGAGTCTCATTTTGTCACCCTGTAGCTGGGACTACAGGCACTCGCCACAATACCCAGCTATTTTTATGTTTATTTATTTATTTATTTTTTGAGATAGAGTCTTACTTTGTCACCCTCAGTAGAGTGCTGTGGTGTCACAGCTCACAGCAACCTCAAATTCTTGGACTTAAAAGATTCTCATACCTCAGCCTCCCAAGTAGCGGGGACTACTGGCACCTACCACAATGCCCAGCTATTTTTTTGAGACGGGGTTCTCACTCTTGCACTGGCTGGTCTTGAACATATGAGCTCAGGCAATCCACCCTCCTCAGCCTCCCAAGTGCTGGGATTACAGGTATGAGCCACCACACCAGGCCTTTTTTTGTTTTGTTTTATTACAGAGTCTTAAGCTGTTGCCCTGGATAGAGTGCCCTAGCACCACAGCTCACACAAACCTCACTCTTGATCTCAAGTGATTCTCTTGCCTCAGCCTTCCAAGTAGCTGGGACTATAGGCACCTGCCACAATGCCCAGCTATTTTTAAAGATGGGGTCTCACTCTTGCTCAGGCTGGTTTTGAACTCCTGAGCTCAGATGATCCACCCATGCCTTGGCCTCCTAAAGTGCTAGGATTACAGATGTAAGCCACTGTTCCTGGCCACAAATAATATTTTAATGCAATATTTTTAGAAGTTGGGTGGCACCTATGGCTCAGTGGGTAGGGCGCTGGCCCCATATATGGAGGGTGGTGGGTTCGAACCTGACACCAACCAAACTGCAACAAAAAAATAGCCAGGCATTGTGGCTGGCACCTGTAGTCCCAGCTACGTGGGAGGCTGAGGCAAGAGAATCTCCTAAGCCCAGGAGTTGGAGGTTGCTGTGAGCTGTGATGCCACATCACTCTACTGAGGGTGATAGAGACTCTGTCTCTAAAAAAAAATAATAATAAAATAAATAAATAAATAATAAAAACATGCTTAGAAGTTGAAATTAATGTGAAAAAAAATCCATGATGAACAAAATATTAATTTTTTTAATTTATTTATTTTTTATTGTTGAGGATGAGTATTACATATATTAAGGAATTATTTTTATTGAGTATGATAATTACATCATGGTTCTGTTTTAGGTTTTGGGGTGTTTTTTTCTTGTAGTTTTTGGCCAGGGCTGGGTTTGAACCTACCACCTCTGGCATATGGGGCCAGCACCCTACTCCTTTGAGCTACAGGTGCCGCCCATTAAATTTTTTTTTTTTTGAGACAGAGTCTCACTATGTCACCCCAGCCTCGCGAGTAGCTGAGACTATAGGCACCCGCCACAAAACCTGGCTATTTTTTCATTGCAGGTGCATTGTTGGTTAGCTGGCAAAATATTAAAATTTTAAATAAATAGAGTTACAGGACCATGAGGAGGCATGAAGCAAAAGAAAAAAATTAGTACTGATCCTGCCATTATTTCTGAATTGAATAAGGCACCACTTTTCAAACTTTAAGGAGCATCAGAATTTCCAGTGAACTTGTTAAAATTCATATTCACAGGCTGGGCATAGTAGCTGCCTATAATCCTAGCACTTGGGAGACCAAGGTGGGTGGATTACCTGAGCTTACAGGTTCGAGACCAGCCAAAGCCAGAGGACACCCTGTCTCTAAATAATAGTTGGACGTTGTGGTGGGTACCTGTAGTCCCAGCTACTTGGGAGGCTGAGGCAAGTGGATCATTTGAACCCGAGAGTTTGAGGTTGCTGTGAGCTAAGATGCCATAGCACTCTACCAAGGGTGACCAAATGAGACTCTGTCTCAAAAAAAAAAAAAAAAAGAAGTATATCAGAATGTATACTTCAAAAAAAACACATGTGATAATCTTACATGTGGAAGGTGAGGGGAAAAGTTTTTAATATTTAAAAAAATAAATTTAAGGAAGATATTAGATTTTACAACTTTATCAAAAGGGGGACATTTAAACAGGTTAAGGAAATTCTAAAAGTTTAAGAAGTTACTTCAGGTAGGTGCCCAATAAGTGGTTACTAAAAGAAATGTAACAGGCCAAGGCTTATTGCTGTGAGTGGATTAAATAAATATTTAACTGGACTAAATAATGAGTCATAACCAATTTCAAAAGAAAACTTAATTTCTTAGCTGATAGTTCATCAAGTTTGAACAGTGGTGAATTTAGGGGCATCCCAGCTCAACAAAGAACTTGGGCCCCATTAAATTTCATATCAACAAGAATAAGCTTGTTTTTCCTGAGTGGTGAGACAAAGATCTTGATCCAGAGCAAAGGTCACACATTGATCCAGTGTGCAGATGTGTTTTTCCAGTTGACATAGTATTTATTTTTTTTAATTTTTACATGATATTTTCTTAAAGTTGTAATTAACAGCCAACATTTTAAAATTATTATTTTTTGAGACAGAATCTCACTTTGTCACCCTTGTAGAGTACTGTGGCGTCAAAGCTCACAGCAACCTCAAACTCTTGCGCTTAAGAGATTCTCTTGCTTTAGCCTCTCAAGTAGCTGGGACTATAGGTGCCCACTACAACACCTGGCTGTTGTTGTCATTGTTGTTTAGCAGGCCAGGTTCAAACCTGCTACCCCTGGTATATGTGGCCGGTGCCCTAACCACTGAGCAATGAATGCACTGAGCCTAAAAATTAGATTTCATTAGCTCAAACATTCATGTAAAAAAAAATCAGATTTTACATGAAACTATGGATTTTCAGTTTCTCTTGAAAAATGGAAACTCTTGGGCCCACAATGTAACAACTGTAGTTAAGTAATGACTGCCCCGTTTTGACAAATCATGCCTTTCCCAGTTATAGCCCCCACCACTCACAGAGGTTCTCAACTTGTGGGTCTCCACCCCTTTGCAACAATAAAAATACATGGAGGCATTAGGAAGGTTGAGAACCACTGCTGTTGTATTTGCCCCACCTCCTCATTTATGCTGCCACTGCTGTATCTATTTCATTCTTGTCAGCAGCCTGGCTTTGGAATTTAGTTTTCTGTTTCTTGGTACATAGACACAGAGAATGAGTAACTGCAAAATGCGCCAGATCAGGTTATGCTTCAGGGCACAAGATCCTCCTTTGTGGCTAGGCACAGTGGTTCACAGCTGTAATCTTCCCACTCCAGGGAGCCAAGGCAGGAGGATCATTTGAGCTCAGGAGTTCAAGACCAGCCTGAGTAAGAGCAGAAGCCCATCTCCACTAAAAATAGAAAAATTAGCCAGGTATTGTGGCATGTTCCTGTAGTCCCAGCTATTCGGGATGTTGGGGCAGGAGGATGGTCTAAGCCCATGAGTTTGAAGTTGTTGTGAGCTAGGCTGAGGGCATCTCACTCTAGCCTGAGCAACAAAGTGAAACTCTCTCAAAAACATAATTTAAAAAAATTGTCATTTGGCTCAGTGCCTGTGGCTCAAGCCGCTAAGGCGCCAGCCACATACACCTAAGGTGGCGGGTTCGAATCCAGCCCAGGCCCGCCAAAGGACAGTGATGGCTGCAACCAAAAAATGGCCGGGCGTTGTGGTGGGTGCCTGTAGTCCCAGCTACTTGGGAGGCTAAGGCAGGAGACTCACTTGAGAGGTTGGAGGTTGCTATGAGCTGCGATGCCACAGCACTCTACCCAGGGGGACAGCTTGAGGCTCTGTCTCAAAAAAAAAAAAATTGTCATTTGTTTCTCCCCATGAGGCTCATAGGTCAGGTACCCCTTTTATGGATGGGTAAACAAAGAAAAGTAACATTCACCAGGGGAACAGCAAGTCTTAAGGCTAGAACCCAGATTTTTCAGTACATAATACCACTTCCCTATGAATTGGAGGTCTCTTTTATTGCTAGGCAGTGGTATTTTCTACTCAATTGTTCAAGTTCTCTGTTGATCTCTGCTTTTAGGGAGCCCTTAGTCCACATGGCAGCTCCCAGGTGACTGTTTTAGGGATTTCCAACAAGGCTACTTAACCAAAAACCATTGCTGTCAAGTATTACTGTGGAAAATAGATGTTACCCATTCTGCTTTATTGAACTAGTTAATGAGGAAGGTGTATAATCCTTGATCCTCACATGTAGCCAGCCATATCTTTAAGATTAGTTGAATTTCCTGGACAATCAAAGCAGAGGGGTGATGGTCTTTCTGCCCTGATTTACTGATGGAGCCAGTGTTTTCCCTCCTTCCTTCCATATCTGTCTCACTACCAACACTGCTTTTCTGCAGAACTACTCTGCAGATGGGGTTTTAGGTCAAGGTATGCGGTCTCTGTCTCGGGACAGGAGTCCTCCAAGGAGATTCCATGCACTCAGCCCACTCTCACAGTTCCAGGATAGGGATCTTAGATCTCAGGCTGCCCTTCCTTGTAGTAATGGTATGTTCTAAAACCAGGCCTTGAACTACCCAGTACGTCTTCCACAAAACATCTATTATGGATCTACTTATTTCCACAGGCAAGGCACTGTGCTGGGCAACTTGCAGGAAAAAGGCCATCCTGCCCAATAGCGAGTTTTCTGCACTAATTAAAATAATAATTAAGTATATCCTAAGGAGAGGGAGAGAATCCGTAGGTTGACAACCAAATAATGATGCTAGCAATTTCTAGGCAGTAGTTTATAAGCCTAATTTGTGACAAGTCATTTCTTTTTTTTTTGAGACGGAGCCTCAAGCTATCCCCCTGGGTAGAGTGCCATGGTATCACAGCTCATAGCAACCTCCAACTCCTGGGCTCAAGCGAGTCTCCTGCCTCCGCCTCCCAAGTAGCTGGGACCACAGGCGCCCGCCGCAAC
>CAUYQV010197430.1:0-13363 GCA_963574575.1 Galagoides demidoff | reverse complement strand
CTGACACTTGATGGGCAGTTTCAGTCTAAAGATTCACATCTTTTCATTTGAAGAATTTTTCTTGAACTCTTAGATTTCTTCCCTTAATATTTTTTTTCTCTTTCTAGAATTCTTACTGATTCAACAAATTCTTATTGATTCAACATTGGACTTTCTGAACTGATTCTTAAATTTTCCAGCTCAGTCTTTCCTACTGTTTATCTTTTTGTTATTTTGTTCTGCTTTTTGGGAGACTCCCTAGAATTTATCTTCTGCTCTTCCTTTCGATGTTTGTTTAGCTGTTGCTATCATATATTTAATTTCTTAGTGCTCTTAAAGGTGTCTCTTCCTACTTCTTCTCTAACATCTTTTTCTTGCTATTATCTCTCCAAATATTACAGTTTCCCCCCAAAGTTGTTTTTTGTTTTGTTCTTTTGTCCCCCAAGTCCCCCTTTCCTATCTGTTTATTGTGGCTTTGTTTTTCATTGGGGGTGGGGCCTTTTTCAAATGTCTCTAAATCCTTATCTTTTCATTAATGATTCAATCACTAAGAACTGTCGGGGGTCAGTGTGCAGTGCAGGGCTTGCTTCTGGAGATCTTCACTATAAATCAGTAATTCTGATAGGGGCATTTCCTGGGCATTTTGGAAAGTTGTGACAATTTTTAGTCATCGTTGTTATGGGGGGGGTACTAGAATTTAGTATGTAGGGGTCAGGAATGCTAGCTGACTTGCAGGACAGTCTCACGTAACAAAGACTTCCAAGTTTCTACAGTTGCCACAAAAAATACAGGATACACTTAGCTAAACAACAAATACATTTTTTGTATTAGTATGTCTCAAATATTGTATGTTTATTGGTTAAATATGGTGACCCTTATCTGTATCCTACTGTACTTTCAACGTCCTACTGGATAGTTATGTAGGTGAAAAGCTGTTTATAATTATTTGACCCATGATGTGCATTCTGCTTTATATATAGATACAAATAATTTTTTCACAGGGGTTTAACATACTTGGTGGTTTGAGAAAATGCAACTACCATGTAAATTTCAAGAAGACTGGACTTTGTTTTGTTTAGAATTTAACCAATGGTGTCACCATTTGGAAAAACTTGTCACTGGCAACAATACTGCTTGTGATCAAATATGCTGATATTTATCTGCAATTACCTTTCTTACTCAGGGAGCTTTAACTATACCAACTTATACCTTATTTCAAGATGGCAAATATAAGACTATGACAAAATAAAATGAAAAATGAATCAACAATATTTAGTTGAATGTGGTCTAACTTCTCTTAAATTTGAACTTATTCCTTGTAAAGACATGAAAGCTTCCAACTATTGCGTTCTGTCCCAGGGAGTGCTGCCAAGGTCTCTACAAGGTAAAACCATATTGTCACATAAATTACTTTCCTTTTGTTCTCCTCTGTAAGGACATTGTAATTTTTTTTTAAATTATGTGTAGGTTGATTATTTTAACTATGAATTTTATTTCAGATAGTAAAGGAGATATTCCAAAATATTTACTTAAAAAAAAAGGTTGAAAGTACCTGGAACAGTCAAGTCTCAAATAATTAGGTGAGTGAAAGAAGCCAGATAAAAAGAATATATTACTATATGATTCCATTTCTATAAATTTTTTGAAAATGCAAAGTAATTTATAGCAACACACAAAAATATCAATGATTGCCTGGAAATGGGGGCTGGTACAGGGAATGGCAAGGAACACTGGAAACTTTCAGGGGATGGATGTGTATTTCAATCTTGACTATGGTGATGGTTTTATAAATGCATGCATATGTTGAAAGTTTTCAAATTATACCCCTCAAATATGCACACTCTATTGCATGTCAAAAAAGATGGTAAAAAGCAAAAAAAAAAAAAAAAGTGGGGGGTTAAGTCTGATATAGTTGAGGCCAACTGCTATAGGGCAATTGTGCAATGATGGGACATTTGCACTGAGGCATTTCCAAATGTCAGTATCTGTAGGATCTGTGGCTATTTCTCCTAGTGTGGTTCAAGTCTCCAGATTAAGATCCTCTAATCTCTGTCCTGGAGGATGTGAACCTGATTGCCAGCATTCTTGGGACTAAGCAGGGGAAGGGTGAGGGGGTCTCACCATTCAATGTGCAGACTTCTACTTACTTCTTTATCTTTAAGCCACCTCCTCACTCACTGTCTCCTCTGCCTGCTATTCCCAGACTCCCTCACTGCTGTTAATATTTACAAGTACCCTCCTCCAGGAATACAGGCCTCTTACATGTTTGAATAGAGCACCCATAAAAATGGAAGAATGTTTTGCAATCATTTATTTAGATGAACTCTTGGATGACAGAATCTATTGGTTACTAAGTGAAAGCAGGACAGACTTTTGGGGTAGGGCATGGCATTTTAATCTTTTGTGGAAGCTGCTAATAAAATGACCCATTCTTCCTCACACCATCCCTTGTTGCTACTGCCAGAGAAAACACCAGGTAGGTTGTGGCAATTCAGATGTTCTCATGCCAGAAAGCCAGCAACCACAGGGCAGGGGCCTGAAACAGATTTAGGTCACATAGAGCCTACATTGCTGGTAGGACTTTGAGGTCTTTATAGAAAGGCTTAGGACTGAGATTATCATGGGGATTGTGAGCATCTGGGGATCAACCTGAAGGCAGTATTTTCTGAGTGCTTCTGGCAGGAACTCCCCATCTTTGGGAAGGCAGCAGTGCTCCTGCCATTGGGACAGTAGTTGCCCCTTGCTGAGCACTTACTCTGTGCCAAGCACTGTGCTAAGCACTTTCCATTAATTATTTCAGTGATTTCTCGACAACCCCATTATCTTTTACTGCCATTTCACAGATGAGGCAACTGAGACTTTAATAACTTTGCTAACATGCTCCAAAGCCACTGAGCTAAAAGGTGTCAGGGATAGAACCATATCCATGCAGATAGACTCCAGAGCTGGTGATTTGATCTGAATGCAAATACTCTTCCCTTCAGGACTCTAACTCTGAGAATTTTAAGTAGAGCTTGAAGATTATGGGAAAACTCCTCTGGGGCCATTCTTGCTAGGGTTGTGTGAGGAATGCAGGTGCACACAGGCCACAGTGAAGTGGGGCACCACCTGGTGTCCTGCCCTGCCTGAAATACCAAGTATAGAGGGCACTATTCTCAAAGGATCATCCTGTCTACCCCTTCATGGACTTGCTGTCGGGAGACACAAGTTTAAGTTCCCACTCTGCTATAATCTTATTGCATGACCTTGAGTGGCTGCTAATCCCTCACTGGACACTGGGCCTCAGTATTCACCTCTCTTAAAGAGGAAGATTCAATTGCATAAATCTAAAGTTCTCTCAACTTCAAAATGCTAGGACTCCATATGTAACCTCTCCCAGGAGTATTTGAATACATGAGATGAAAGCACTTTTGCTGCTTTCTCAAAGAAGTATTTTTGCAGTTCAGTAGTCTTCTCCCAATGCTCCAAACTCATCCATCTTGAAGAGCAGTCTACCCAAGGCTACCAAGCCAAGAATGGTTAATAGAGCACTCCTTACTCTACTCCAGCAGAGGGGTTGGAGGACTTAATCAGGTTTCAACTCTGCTAGCCACTGTGACTCACTGCTGCTCGTGAAAGCATGCGGGACAGGTGGCATGACATCCACGCCAGCAGCTGCAGGCCTCTCCTGTCCAAGTCACTACTAATTCTTCATTCTTATTTTAGATCCAACCTTCTCTGAGTTCACTTTTGGACTGGAAATGGAAGCATTATTAAAGAGGCAGAACAGAAATTAGTCGTCAGTGGGAGAGAGCATAGTCCTTTAAGAGAAGTTGGAATTAAATGTGGAATCCCTGAGCCCTGAGCCTGTGTCTAAACAAGCACTGGTCTAGGCTCTCCCTCTTTCTCTCTCCCTCCCACCTGCATGCTTCACCTCCCCCCATCTTCACCAGGAATCTTAGGCAGGAAAAGTGAGGCCCACAGAAAGGACTGTCCCTGGGGACATGCAATAAGGGTGTGGTGGATGGGGGCCAGGAGTAGGCAGTTAGAGCAATCTGCTCCACAAAGTGTCTGTGGGGGACGGGATGTTATCTGTTTCTCAGATTCCCCCAATCAGATTGCGTACTTCAATCTCTCAGCTGTCATTCCGAGGGAAACCTGGAGCTTAAATTTTAGCTTTCTCTCCATCTTTGTTGCCAACAGATCGGTTCTGCCTCTGTATTTATCAGTCCCTTTCTGCTTTGTCCTGGCATTACTCCCTTCACCTGCCTCACTTTCCCACGTGTGTTCACATGCACTCCTTAAAAATTATAAAAGAAGCAAATAAAAACATCCTCCCCTCATTTAACCCATCATTCCTTTTTTTCTCCCCTCTTGCAGATTTCCTGAAATGTGTATGTTTATCCCTGATGCCTTTTCCATTTTCTCAACTCCCACTTATCTCTGACTCAACAGGGCAATGAACTGCCCTTGTAATCCCCTGTGACCTTCTCATCACTCAATCTCAAGGCCTTTTTTTAGTCCTCATCCAATTTAACCTCTTGGCAACGTGCAACATGCCACCAGCTGCTCCCTCTTCTAGCACTCTCTCCTCTTGGCTTCTGTGACTTATCTCTTTACTATTCTGTCTGCTTCTTTGATCCCCCTTCTCAGTATCTCTTTCCTGACCTGCATACCATCCATGTCAGTGTGTACCCGTGTATTCATAGGTATTTATTCCTTGTCTTCATCCCAAGAGAATTTAAATAGGTGGCAGAAACATACACTACACTAGGGTAATAAAACAGGGGTGGAGATGCAAGTGGTGGGGAATTAAGAGCAAATTGTAGCTATAATGAATGAAGAATGCAAAAGCTTATTCCAAAAGGTACTAAAAATCATTAGTCTACCTCTCAAACCTGGTGCTGTCACTCTCCCACCAAAAAGACCTCACTGATGGGACCTCCCCGCCCACCACTTATTTAGACCTCCAGAGTCTACTCCCAAGTAGCTTTTCCAGCTCACTTCCTGTTTCTGGCCCTCAGTAGCAGCTGATCCCTCTTTTAGAATGTTCTCCTGTACTCTTTTCTCTTCTTCAAATTGCCCACTTGAGAAATGCCTACTTAGTTTTTAAGACAGTTTCTATATCCTCTCTTCTGTGAGGCCTTCCCAGCTTCCTCTCTGATCATTCATCACCCCTTTATGGCAGCAAAGGGGCTGTGTCAGTTTCTGCATTAGGACAATGGGAAATGGAATGATAATAGAACCCTGCTTCACTGTATCAAATGGGATACACATGCAAAGCACTTAGCATAGCTCCTGGCATGTTGCAAGTATTTACTGAATGTTGACAATGAATCATTTTACCTCCTTATAAATGGACAGGATGATGGTCAAGGAGACTAATATATTTTCCTAAGCTAATTAATATCCAATGATTATGCTTAGAGTAAACCCCTCTTTCCTCTAGCCTGGGCCACAGGCTGTTATTTCCCTGCCCAAATAATCTCTCCAATGTTGTTCTTCCTTAATCCCTGGCTGTTTACCGCTGGAAAACTCTTCCTACCCTGAATATTGATTCCCTCAGGTTTAGACATTACTCACTGATGTAGTTTTATTGGCACACATGTGAGTATAGGTGCTGCCCTTCAGTGCCTTCAGCTCTAATCCTGTTGCCTCGGTCTTACTGACGTCATTGTCTCCATAGTTTGCTGCTAGAACAGTCTGCTGTCAGCTTGCACCAGGATTGCCAAATGGATTCAGAAGTCAGGGGTAAGGTATCCCAGTGCCAATAGCCAGAGGCTACAGGGGCCATCGGCCCAGACAAGGCATTTCCTGGTCTCCAGTGCCTGGGGAACCTGGGTGACTAGGTGACCTCTAGCAAGGTTCTCATGTCATAGCTGCCATGGGTGTGTTCTTAATGGCCACCTCCTCATCAGCCTTCTGCCTGCCAGTATTCCAAATGCATATGTGTGTGGACCTGTGTGTCTCTCTGTTTGTAACTCAAGGACCCTGACGGATTCAGGGTCCTTGGTCAGAGTCCTTGTGCCATTTTTCAAGATGTCACTTGTTAGCCAAGAAACGTCCTTGGACTGGAGTTAGAGGCCCAATGTCAAAGTCACTCAGAGCATGTTTTTAACCAGGGGCTGGGGAAATTACATAATAAAGGCATAGCTGGTATTATCCAAAGTGAGAAAAAAAGAGGTTGAAGAAAGCCAAATAGCTCACACGAAGTTACACTGCTTGTCAGTGGGGCTTATGTGGCAGCCCAGGTTTGCCCAACCCCGAGTGAAGGTTCTTTTGTCTATGTCAGAGGGGGCAGCCTGAAGAGGAGGCACAAGCTAGCTGCTTGCAGCTGGGTCTGGTCTAATTCACATGGTGTTTTAAAGAAATTCAAGAGTTGATAAAATTGAAAATCAGGACATTGCACATTAAAAGTCAGTATTTTGTGCTTCTGTTAAAAAATGGGAAAATTTTTTTTGAGAACTGGGAAGATGGGTCTGCACCTACCTCCTTGACCACTGTTGGCCAGTTGCCCTTCCATTGAGGGACATACCATCAATTCTACCTGCTCCCCTCATCCTGGTCACCCGCATTTGTAGGCACCTTCCCCGAGGACCCAACCTACTGGGTTCAACTACGTGGGGGTTAAGTCATGCTCATCAAACTTACCAGCAGTTAAATTTCCTAAATATGATGCTGCAATCTGATCCAATTTTATTTGTGCCACAAGTGGACTGCCACAGGTGGGAGATTTTTTGGTCCACATTGGTGAAGATTGTATTCCAGATGAGGCTGTTTGAGCAGACCCTCTAAGTGGAATCAACTGGTCCATGGTAGGCATTGTTCCAAGTGGCTTAACTGTCACAAATACCTTGTGCATGAGGTAGCTACTAATACCCCCATTTCAGGAGTGCGTAAACAGGCACAGAAAGGTGAAACAACTTGCTGTGTGTTACACAACCAGGAAATGGTAGGATTGGGATGGAAACTCAGGCAGTCAGGCTCCAGAGAACATTATTCTACATACCCTGATCTGCCCCCTGGCCACATAAGACTTCTCTGAGTCTGTCTTCTTATTGTGAAGGGCAGTAATCCCTGTCTCCTAGGGAGCACATGAGAGAATGCACGTGAAAGCAGTTGGCAAAGTGCGATATGCTCCATAAATGTTAGCTGTTGCTGGTAATTATTATAACCTGCAGGTCAGAAGTCTAGCTGGAGGCCTGTGGCTAAGGTGATCTAGCCTGTCAGTCTCTTTCCAATTGTGGTTCTGGTGCCACAAGACAGGGAGGGGATGTTATTAGCACCAAATCTTGACATTCCAACATGTTGTGAACAAGGAATCAATTACAGGCTACTGGGTGGCAGCTGAGATGTGGGGGCTGTTTTTCAATAAAGACAAGTTTATTCTGGTACTACTTCCTCTACCATGGAGTCAAGTCCACCCAGAGTCCCTGCTCCTTGATGGGAGGTCTAGGCTTGCCCATTGCTGGGGAGAACAGGTGGGTTTGCACACCCTCCCTGAGGACTTCCCAGGGCATCCATGGACAGGTGTGTGGTGTATGGACTGCACAAAGATGCCAGGCAAGTGAACAAGGGGGTGCTGGAATCCACCACAGACTGTTCGCAAGCTGTGTGCTCTGGTGTGGGCTGCAGAAAGAAAAGAGCCTTCTTCTTTGTACAAAGGTGCTGTGTGCCTCTGGCATGTCTGATTAATTGGCCTGCCCAAAGTGGGCTCTGTTTTCCATTCATACAAGGGCTCCACATGGGCTAGTGGAGGCCCTGATCATGCACCCTAAAGAGGCAGACAGCAGACTACTTGGAACACAGCCCCTGCCTCCAGTTCCTCATGCTCCTTGGCCAGGCCTATGTTCTCCTCCCTGCAGGTTCCTCTGTCCATATTCTCCATGACTTTGTACCATTTGCCCCATCTCCCTCAGGTGAACCAAGACAGGTGGCCCAGGGCCAGCTCCTAAGATCCAATGCCGGAACAGTCCCATTTGCTTCCCCTTTGGTCTCTGTCCTGGGTTGCTACAGAGTCACGCTTGTAGTAGCCTCTAGAACCCCTGCCTCACTGCCTGTACCTACCAGTTTGCCAGCTGCAGCCTAGGGAGTTCTCCTAAACCCTGAGCAAAGTTACAGATTCTTGGCTGTGGATAAGCTGCCTGACCAGATTTCCAAGTGCCACTCCGGTGTTATTACCAGCCACCACGCTCCACCCGCCCGTAAGCCTAACCTGCTTCGTCCCCACTGTTCACTGCTTGCTTCTGCTGGGTCTGGAGATTGTTCATGATGGTGACACCCAGTCTCATCTGCTTGCCTGAGCATCTGGGATCAGGCTGGGCCAGCAGGTCACTGTCTTTAGTACCTGCTCCACCCCAGGGGTGAAATTGGGCTGTTCAGACCCTCCTGTCTTGTGACTGGGCTGTCACCATCATGCTCAGGGCAATGACACATTGAACATGGTTATTTACCTGTGTCTGCCCAATACCCCAAGGGACAGGCACACATGGTGCCAGAATATAGAAAGTGCTCCAGACATAGTTACTGAGCCTTTTTGGCTGTCACTCCCACAGCCATTTTTATCTGGAAGGTGATTCAGAATTTCTGTTGGTCAGGTGTTGGTGGTTGGAGGGAATTTAAGAATCCCCCTCCCCCTACTGAGATGCACATATGCCCTCTTAGAGGCATCCCCTCTTGGGATCACTACAGATAAGTTTCTTTGTTGACATTAGCTCAGACGTGACAAGCTGTAAATGTGAAGGAGGCCAGGCTCCTCTGCTCCTGACATGCTTTCTGGGCCATCTCTAGTGATTGCCTTTACTCCTATCAGCCTGACTGCCTGCCTTTGCTCAGCAGATGGTTTTGAGGAATGGAAGTAGGTGTACCCCAAACTTGCTACAGCCCGGGCAGGCTCCCAAGCCCTTAGGATTGACCTGACCTGGGTTGGACACCAAGCATCACTTTTATCCTCTCTCAGACAGCCTTTCTGGTGACCCCCAGGCCAAGGTTCCTGGGAAGGTGCCCCTTTCCTCCTTGACAGCAGCTGGGGCAGGCTGCCTGAGAGGCTCTGACACCACTCTCTAGCCCAGGAGTGCCAGGTGCTGGTCCTGGAACACGGCCTCAAGCTTGGGGGTGTCAGAGGCTCTAACACCTTCTAGGTCCTCCCCTTACCCTCAGAACAGACAGGAGAGGACTCTTTATCCCTGTTAATGCACTAGTCTGGAAATAACAGGGCACAAAAAAAGGCCAAGCCAGAGGGGAGGCCAGAAATCCAGCTCCCGGCGCCTCTCCTTTCCAAGTCTTTGGAGGAACCACCTGCAGGTTTTCCAGGCAGCTGGGCTCCCTTGGGTGACCTCAGCCATCAGAGCTTGTGCAAGTCTCCCAGCTCCCTCCCACACCCGTGCCCCACCAGTCCATCGGGTCCTGACTCACTCCCATGTGATTGGGCAACCTGCTTTTGGAGACAGACCTTGGGAAGAGCAGCGTGAGGCCCCACTCAAAGCTTACTGGAGACAGCAAGCATCTACAGCATTTATGCAGGCTTCAGCCATGTGGTGTTTGCGCACAGTAGGAGATCTTGGACTATGCTGTTTTTGTCCTTTATCTGTTACCCCTCTCACTCTCTGGAACCCAGAACCTGGCCGATATGCAGCTGCCTCTCACTCCTCAGCAATCAGATAATCAGATCTTCTACTCAGGTGTCCCCATGCAGGTGTCCCCATGCAGCCATCTGTTCACTTCTCTCCTCTGCTCCCCAACCAGACTGCCTTCCTCCGCTTGTACCACATTTCCTAGTGTCCCCCTCTGTGACCCTCTGGTCCCCACAAGGCCCACCTCTCCGTGGAGGTCCTCTCTTCCCTCCCCCAATCCCTCCACAGGTATATACTGTTTTTTTGCATCCTGATTTATTTCCTTAATAGGTAGCTGTTAGGTTGAATGAAACTAAGTCCCCATACTTGGAGAAGAAAATCATTACGGCATACTATTTTTCCCAGTAGCATCTATATCCTCCAACTATAGGAAGAACTGAAAAAGGTTTATAGGAGTAGGATTCCAGACGTTAGCCATGTGTTTGTGGGAGAAATTTTGCACTTAGAGGGGTCTCCCTGATCACTACTCAATCATGCTATGTCTCAAGGGACCCAGGTTGCCTAAGAGTGACTTGTCCTTCTCTCCCTTTGGTTTCCATCTCTCTCAGGTTCCAAAACCCTGAGTAATGGCAACACATGTTTTAAAAGGGGGCACTTCTGCAATATTGGCCAGTGTGTTTGAGGTCTGATGAAATTTTCAGTACATGTCTTCATTTATTGAAATTGGTGTCTCTTGGACTCTGCCTTTTTAGTTCAAGTCCCTCAGTCTGAGTTTTTAGCAGATTGTGGGTGAGACAGAGAAAAGAAAGGGAAAGACAACTTTCTGTAATTGTTATAATAACACTTTGACTTGAAATTGACCAGGAAAGAGTTAAAAAAAAACTTATGTGAATGCTCATATCAATGTCCCAGAGAAACTGGACAAATTCCTGTAAATGACTTCATTATTACTTTGTAGTGAGCTGCGAATGCAACACAGCTGCAGACAGAAAAACTCGGAATGTTCTCTGGACTGGTTGATACATGCTTATGATCCGAACACACACATCTAACCACATTGCACAGAAAAGCTATAGGATTACTAATATGTATTATAATTTTGACAACTATCCTGCTTCTATCTTATTTTGGGGGAAAAAACTGGACTTTGCCAAGGGATGACTTATACTGTGAGATTCCTGAATGCGATGTGACCGTGTACTACAGCTGGGACGCCCGAAGGCAGGAGGAGGCCCAGCACCTGCACGCAACAGCGCCCTTGAATGCCTGCCCAGGATCTCAGCGCAGCCTGTGCAGCAGGCTGTCAGTTCAGGTTTTTGTCTACATTTGTGATTCATTGCTCAGAAAGTCAGGGAATACTATGAAAGACACACAGGAGCCTGGAAATCTCTCAGCTTAAACTATTGGGACTGCAGCTGTCTAATTGCTGGGCCCAGTGTATTTTCTAGGCCATTTTTGATGTTTGGTTTGAAATGTGAGAGGTGGTTAGTATGGTGGCTATATGGGGAAAAAAGTGCTCTTTTTTTTTTGAGACAGAGCCTCAAGCTGTCCCCCTGGGTAGAGTGCCATGGCATCACAGTTCACAGCAACCTCCAACTCCTGGGCTCAAGCAAGGCTCCTGCCTCCACCTCCCAAGTAGCTGGGACCACCGGCGCCCAACACAGAGCCCGGCTATTTTTTTTGGTTGCAGCCATCATTGTTGTTTGGCAGGCCCCGGCTGGATTTGAACCTGCACCTTAGGTGTATGTGGCTGATGCCTTAGCCACTTGAGCCACAGGCACTGAGCCAAAAGTGCTCTTTTTTGATAAATTCTCAGGACTTCATTTATGTCACTAGATATGTGGGTTTGTCTTACACCCATGAATTCTCCAGTTCTCCATGATACCAACTAGGTGTCTTATAGTTTAACTTGGTTCTGATACTATATGGAGTTAGTGCAGATCCCACGGGTTAAGGGCTCAGTCCTACAAAACCGCCTCCCACTTCATTTGCCAATCAAAAGTAGGATGTCTCTTGGGCTGTGCTTGTGGCTCAAAAGGGTAGGGCGCTGTCCTCATATGCCAGAGGTGACAGGTTCAAACCCAGCCCCGGCCAAAAAAAAAAAAAAGTAGGATATCTCCAGGTTTGGCTTGGCTACAAATCAGGAGTTCCCATGGTTTTATAGTTTGCTATGATGGCTCACAAAACTCGGGGAAGACTTACATTTACTAGTTTATTGTCGAGGATATGAAAAAGGATATAGCTGAATAGCAGATGAAGATATCTGGAAGGGTCCTGATCATACAGGAGCTTCTTCTGTCCTTGATGAGTTGGGACGTACCACCCTTCTGGTATGTGGATATGTTCCCTATCCCAGAAACTCTCTGAACCCTGTACTTTAGAGATTTTTATGCGGGCTTTATCATAAGCCCAAGCTATTATCAACTCAATCTCCAGCCCCTCTCCTCTTCCCGGATGAGGACGAGGTCAGGGTGTGGGTGAAAATTCCAAGCTTCTTTCTAATCATGGCTTGGTCTTTCTGGTGACCAGTCTTTATCCTGAAGCTATCAGGAGCCCATCAAGTGTCACTTTGTTAGGACAAAGGATGTTCTTATTGCCTATGAAATTCCAAGAGATTGAGTCCATGGCTTCCATCTCTAGGTTGCTCATGGTGTAAGCAGCTGCTAAAAATCAGCCATAACAACTGTGTTCCAGGCAGGATACTGGAGGAAGTGGAGAAAAACAAAAAGAGACATGCAATCTCTAGGTGCCCCTTTAGGGAATTTATTTTTTTCTGTGCACTATGCCCCCACTCCCCCAAACAGCTTCTACTTACATCACCTTAGCTAAAATAATGTCACATGGCCACACAGTTTTAAAGGAGGCTGAAAAACATAGACACTCCTAGCAAAATTGAAGTTGTGTTACTCAGGAAAGAAAGAGTAGTGCTGGTTAGGTAGGCAACTAGTTTTTGCCTAGTTACATATCACACGAGAAGTTCGTGGTTTTGGGTAGTCTTTTTTTTTTTTTTTAATCTTGGATTAAGATAAGGGTACATATGATTGGGTTACATTGTTTGCATTTGTTAGGTTAACATCCGAGTTGTAGTTGAGTCCTTCACCCAGGAGGTGTGCCATATACCCCTACATTATACCATTAGATGGGAGCTTACTGAGCCGCCTCTTCTTCTCCCCCCATCTTCCCTACTTGAATTGTATTTTTCTCTCATGTGGGCCTGTAATTGTTAATCTGCTACTTTCAAACCAGTATTTGAGTACATAGGTTGCTTTAACTCCATCCAGGTAAATACAAAAGATGTAAAGTCTCCATCTTTTTATGGCTGAATAGTATTCCATGGCATACATATACCACAGTTTATTAACCTATCTACAGGTTGATGGGCACTTGGGTTGCTTCCACAGCTTTGTGATTGTGAATTGAGCTACTATAAACACTTGAGTGCAAATGTCCTTGTTATAAAATGACTTTTTTCTTTTGGGTAGATACAATCTTTGGGTAGATACTACAAACCCCTAGTAATGGGATTGTGGGAACAAATGGAAGGTCTACTTTTAGCTCCACTTTCTCCATACTTCTTTCCAAAAAGGCTGTACTAGTTTGGAATCCCAACAGCGTATAAGTATTCCCTTATCTCCACAGTTTTTGAGTAGTCTTAATTGGCTATTTTTATTTTTTATTTTTTATTTTTTTGCTTTTTTTTTTTAATTTTATTGAATGGTAACTATGTACATTAATGCACTTCTGGGGTACAGTGTGGGGTTTTCGCATGCAATCCGAAATACTTCCATCAAACTGATCAACACAGCCTTCATGTCATTTTCTCAGTTATAGTT
>CAUYQV010197429.1:0-17246 GCA_963574575.1 Galagoides demidoff | reverse complement strand
ATGGTTTTGTAACTGGGACTGGTCAGAAAATGAGGTCAGGGGATTTTGTTTTTGCCTCTTTACTGGAACAAGGGAACTAGGCCTTAGGTTCCTAGGTTTGTTAGTTATGGCTGCTGCATTTTTAAATTTGAGTCTCACAGTACCACAGGAAAATGGGTAGAATAGAGAACAAGAAGAAATAGAATGGATCCTTTTGCTAATGACAGCTCCAAATACTGAAATAAAGAAATGGCTACACCTGAACGGTTTTGGATATTTGAAGGTACGGTTGTTTCACTGGTTTTTAATTGATATTTTGCACAAATAGTAGTCATGGTCTACTATTAATGACTACACATGGTCAAGTATTAAATATGTGTGAAAACTAACTTGTATAAGCATAGTTCTTTTTTTTAAGATTTTTTAATTAAATCATAGCTGAGTACATTAATGCAATGATAGGGTAAACTGTGCTGTTTTCATATACATTTTGAAATACTCTCATCAAACTAGTTAATGTAGCCTTCATGTCATTTTCTTAGTTATTGAGTTAAGACATTCATACTCTGCTTTTAGAAAGATTCACTTGTACCCTTGTAGGGTAAACCACAGAGGTGACCCCTCTAATCACCCTCCCTCCCCTCCCCTCCCCTCTCCCTTCCCCTCCCCTTCCCCCCTCCCTCCCCTCTCCCTCCCCCCTACCCATATTGCAGAAGAGTTTTAAAACTTTAAGATGCTAACATGCTTTGAGAATTTTCAAAAAGGAGGCTGTGGGCAGTGCTCAAAGGAGTAGGGTACCTGCTCCATATGTCCTGGGTGGCTGGTTCAAACCCAGCTCCTGTCAAAATCTGTTGGGGGTGGGGAAAGGAGGCTGTGATATGTGGAGTTTCCCAACACTTATTTCTTTTTCTATCTTGAAGAACCACAGAAAAATATTCTTTAGAATATATTAACTGAAGGTTATTTCTAAGTAGAGTATCCATCTAAAAGTTGAACCGGTCTCTAGGAATAGTGTGTTTTCTGATTCTAAAGACAGTGAATCTGATAGATTTTGAGTATCCTATAAATGGCAACCAATGTAAAACAACAACAACAAAAACAGAAATTAATTTTTCCTGAGCAAACTATGGTATTCAAACATTCTTAGTGATGTTTAAAACATGATGGAGAACATGAAAAAATATTCCTGTGGCTATCATGCCCTGGGTATCCCTAAGAGATTAGACAGAAAATGCACAGCTGTGGTCTTCCTGGGGCTCTCCCAGGGCTAAGAACACCCATCCTTACCTTTTCTGACTCCAGAGAGATGTGGGTACTGCAGGGTTCCAAGCCCTCACACTCTACTGCTTTAAGCTTTGCCTCAAGCTTCCTCTTCCACCCACGTCTGGGAGTGCTGCTGTACACCCAGCAACAACCTTCAAACCTCCGCACACCCTGTCCCATGGAGATGTTCTTGAGCAAGGTGTGGCCTGACTCTCTCTCTTCCTGGTTCTGATTGTCCCCGTTGACAATCATCCCATTCCCTGAGTGACACCTCCTATTTATCCACATGAGAAGCTTTCCTCTGAATTCTGATTTATGTGCTGGTCACTCCTGCAACCTGGAAGTCCTCTCAGTCTTTGTTGGGGGCAAGATGAAGTGGACGTAGTGTGTGGAATCTGTCCTTAGGCTTTTAGCTTCTGATTTGCTTAAAATCAGATGGATTTTACTGTATCCAACTCTGGCGTTCCACTGAGCATGAATATGCCACTACCTTGGGACATTGTCTCCTACCCTTAGCTACTTGAAACCACATAGAAGGTTTTATTGACTTCTATTATATTTAATGAGAATTGAAAAGATTTTTAATGTGGGAATTTCAGAGACAAAGAAAAATAATGGGATTTTAAAAAAAGCTATTCCTTTTTTTTAATTTGTTCACAAGCATGACTAATAATGCAAATAGACACAAATAACTTTGACTTAATTCCCAATTTAAATCCAAGAGAAACTGAAATAAAGAGAAAGTATAAAACTCCGATGGGTACAGGTGGAAAAATTCTCAGCACAACATGGGACTCTTCTCAGTTTTCCTGTCCTTGAACCTGTCTTTGGTATCTAGACGGTTGATTCTTCCTCTGAAAGTTCGTTCTCTGTGAATACTCTTAGGGTATTCACTCTTAGTGTAAACATAACCTGTTACTCAGGGGGGATATTCATTCATAACCTGCTAATGGTTATCTAACCTATTTGATATCTCATTGTATTCTCATCTTATTTTAACAACCAACTTCCCATTCTCATTTTGATCATACTCCTTCTCAGTCTAGTCTTTATTTAAGTGCTTCTGAAATATTTATATTACCATAATCTTTAATTCCGTTCCTTTGTTGTTCATCACTGAAATATGGTTGCAAGATGCTTAGCTGCTATAAAAAAGAAACATTGTAGCTATGGAATCTGTTCCATCATTAAGTTCTTAATTCCTTAATTCACTAAATCTTTAACAAAACGATCCTCTCCTATACATGATAATTCCTGGTTCTACATGTGACCTCATTATTTTAACATGATATCCGGGAAGATTATTAAGATGAAAAGTATCTCACCAGTACTGTAGGCATACTAGAAATCAATGGATGATAAATAATAGAAACCGCTCTATTCTGCTTAAGAAAACAAAAGAAAAAAAAAGATTAATGGGGGTAATGTTATGGCATCTCAGAGAATCTAAGCTTAGGGAGGTAGTTTGGACTGGGGAAAAATTAGAACCAGTTATTTAAACCTCACTCTTTCTGTCTTTGCATTAATGAAACTATTACCACAATAAGGCTGCAGAAAAATATTTTTTCAAGGGAGCTTACGACAGCAAGAATATATTTTTCTTTCTCAGGGTTCTGCAGATTTGCTCAGGCTATGGTTCAGCTGGGCTTGGCTTGGTTTCTTTCTAGGCTGGACCAGAAGATCCTTGGAGCATTTATTCCTCATTGAGAATCCCTAAGATACGGGAATCAAGAATCTCAGCCCAAAACCGACACACTGACCCTTCAATCTACATTCCACAGAGCAAAGCAGGTCACAGGGCCAATTCTGACATCAGGGATTTAAGAAATATACTGTACCTCAAATGGCAGGCACTGAGAAGTGACCCGTCACTGTCCCCTCCTCTCTCCTCTCATAGTACTACTTGTATCTAACCTGTTGTTTGCTGCATTCCTTGAATGCTTATTATAAAGCATTTTATATACATATTTATTTTCTTTCCTGCTTTGAACCCTACATGGTGGTGAGCATTATTATCTTCATTTTACTGATGACAAAATTAGACTTTAGATGAGTTAGGCAGCTTCACTAAGGTCAGTATACTTAGGAAATGAAGAGAACAATGTTCATTCAAAGCCATGTGTGTTTGACTCCACCGGATTAGTTTTCAAATGCCATGTTATAATGCTTGACAACATATATATATATATATATATATTTTTTTTCTACTTGTAGAGTTTCATCAAAAGAAGAACCTAGTTTTATTTATTTTTGTGTTATAACCAGGCAGTTATTTGCCCCCCAGATTATCTGTTAGACAAATTATAGTATGGATAAATAAGTCTAAAGTGAAGTATAACATAACTGATTGTCCACTGATAGGTACCTAGGATTATGGGGGGAAAAGGAACGAAGGAAGGGAGGGAGGGAGGGAAGAAGGAAAAAAGAAAGGAAGAAAGAAAGGCAAGAGAGAGAGAGACATGAAGAAAAGACATTGGAATTAGGAAGAACAGAACAGAAAGAAAACTTAGAGGGGAGAAATTGTAGACTTTATCCTAATGGATGCCAAGGGAAATTGCTTTATGGATCCAAACATATGCCCTCCAGAATTTCCAACAGGCTAAAGAAGAAAATCTCAGCATATTATAGAGTATGTTTTATTTCATTTTCTTCCTGTTGTAAAAATGACTGTTCTGCTTTGAGAGGGAAAGTGTTTACTTTTGCTTTTTGAATAATTTCCTGGGAAAACTGCTATGTTTATGGGGTGAGGGAGTGATGGAAAACTTCAAAATTGGCCTTATGATGCAGAACATTCTGAAAGGGCTATAAATACATAATAAAGTGCTTTTCTTTTTTTTTGGGGGGGGGTTGGTTTCTACTTCTCAGACTATAATTATTAACATAAACCCTGGAAGGCACTTTCTTGTCATCTCCACCTGAATCTTCTGTCTTGTTTTATCCCCTGATTTCTCTCCTGCTTTATTAGCTTAAAGAGCCTTTGGCTATTCTCTAATGAGAGAAAACTAGGGAGTTTTTTTAGCCTAAGTCACCATCTATTGCTTGGAGGTACAAAGAAGAAAGTTCACTGGGAGGGAAAAGAAAAGAAAAGAAAAGAAATCATCAACAACAAAAAATCCTGGCAGACCCAATTTCCTTCACATCCTTTTGTAACTACCAAACAACTTACCTGGTACTGAATTTTATTTTTTTCTTATTTAAAAAAAAAAAAAGAGTTTTTAAAATCACAATTCTACGGGATTTCCCCTGAGGGAATTAGCCTTATCTTGGTTGCTCTCTGTCCCTCCTGTGATCTCTAAATGCTGACAAATGTGCTGAACAACAAGCCTTGGTGTTTCCTACGGAACCCCCAAGTTCTCTCCTTCCAGCAGTTGGCCTGGGGCAAGGTTTCTCAATCAGCGTCAGCTTCCAGCCGGCAGCTTGCATCCTACTGCAAAATTTATGGGGCGTGCTGATGAGAACAGTGTGGCTCCCTGGGAAGATGACTGGGAATTGGCGGAGGAGGTTTGGAGGTCTGAGCTCTGCAGCTGGGCCATCGATTGTTCCTTCATCTGCGTGGACTTCAAAAGGTTGCATGCCTTGTTATCTGTTTTGCACCCCTAACCAAAAGCTACTTGGGGAGCACACTTCACTGCTTGGAATACATCAGAGTATTTTTCACAACACACCTCCCGTTTGTAGAGCTCACGCCTTTTCCAAGCTTCAGGTTAATAAATGTTGGGGAAGGAAGGGAGTGATGTGTGTGATTGGTTAGTTACCTGATCTGTCTCACATGCAAATGACCAGGAGGTGAAAGAAAGAATGGGTTGTATTAAACGGGAGTGAAAGCGTCTGGCATAGTGCCCACCACATAGTTAGTGTACACCAAACGAGTGCTTGGAGAGGAAATCACCTGTAGACTCTGGATTTAAATTCTGCCTGTATTCACTCAGCTGCCTGAACACGAGCAGGCACGTCACTTGGTAGTGCCTCTGTTTTTCCACCTGTAAGGGAGGGGCGGTATTAATGGCTCAAGGACTGAGAAAGAAAATGCAGGCACATCCTGATAAGTATATGGGGCAAATGATAGCCAGTGCTTAATTAATGTTAGGTATTTGCTGAACGAGACCAGTGGAGAAATAGAGAACGTGGATTCTAGTCACTTGTAGGTCCATTTTCTTTCATTCTTTGAAATATGATCAAACACACATTATTTTATAGGCATTGCATTCCAGAAACTGACCTAAGAAGAAAAAGTTCTGTCATTATATATATATAGAATAAGTCTGTTGAATATATATATCTTACATATATCATATTGTATATTGTATCTAATATATGCCATGTTATAGATGCATTTATAAACATATAAATCTTTATTTCTTATATAAAATACTTATGAATCTGATTTTATGTGTATGGATATATTAAATATAATCTTATTTTTAAGCCCACTTTTGATATTTCTGCTAAATTTGAAATCAGTATGTTTGTAAGCTGCATAACTAATTAGAAATCTGAATGTCTAGATTGTGGTTATATATATTTGGGTGCCTAAGAACTGCTAATTTGATATTACTTGGTTTTCAGAGTATTTCCTTTTCAATGACTTTTCAGAGCACTGTTTCATTTGGGCCCAAATAATCCTCTCCAAGAAGGACATTCTGACATCCTGACTCAGTGTAAAGGGAGAAATCATAAGAGTTTCAATACAGATAGTTGGGGATGGAATTTGAGGATGTGATTTTGCCCTTTGCCTCGTTCATCTTGTCACTGAGCGTGTGCTTGCAACTCATTTGATTGGCTTGTTTAAATGCAGTTCTTCCCCAAAGGAAACCGATGAAATACCATGAGCGTAATTGATCACCTTCAGCAGAGCTGTGCAAGAAGTCCTTAGATGTTCCACTGATGCTGTCAGTTCCAATTAGGCACAGGGTTTGGCCAGATCATAAATTAAAAAATAAGTAAGAGACCTCCAGAGGTGGTGGGAAAGGGGTTTGGAATCAGAGAGATCTGGGTGTTTTCACCCCCTCTCCTTAATTCATGTGTTGAAATGCTGATCTCAAATCTGATAGTATTCGGAGGTAGGACATGCTTCCGTCATGAGGACTCATACATGGGTTTGATGCCCTTACAGAAGAGAATCTCTGAGTGTTTTCTTTCCCCTTCTACCATGTGAGGACACAGCAGCAAGGAACAATTTGTGAACTAGGAAGAAGCCCTCACCCAGCCTCTAATCTGCTGGCTCCTCGAGCTTGGAGTTTCCAACCCAGAATCGCAACAAACATATTTCTATTGTTTATTAGCCACCTAGGCTACAGTATTTTTGTTTTAGCAGCTTGACTAGTCCAAAGCAATTCTTAACTCACTGCTAGTTGGCTTATAACCCCAAAGTTTTAGATTTCTGAGTTTCATTATTTATACTTAGAGACCTCAGTACTATCTCTCTGAGCCCCACTTTCCATATGGCAATGATTATCCTTCATGCCTGTTCAGTATTAAATGAAATACTGTCAGAGAAATCAGTCAATGTCAAACAACCAACTTAACAGTTTCATAGTGATTTTACATTCTTCAGTGATACAGATTCTATTACGAATACAGTGTCAGTTACTGTCAAAGCATATCCAAATTTTGATGAGGTGAAAATAGCTTTGGTTTGGGAGGTGAGATGCACTGAATTTGAATTTTAGGCTTTCTTCATTAGTCTGATAGTCCAGAGCAAGCTAATAGATAGTAAAGAGTTTTAGTTCCCGCATTGGTAAAATATAATAATACTGAGCCTGGGCATTTACTAAGCTATCTAGACAGTGCTCAATATATGTACTGTTTCTCTCTCTCTCTCTCTCTTTTTATTTTTTATGGGGGAGATCCTCTGTTTTCTTTTTTCCCCTTAAAGTAGGAATTTACTCTTTTTCCTTTTTGCTTGAAGTAAGGGAAATATAACCTAAAGTCATCGACACATGTGGCATTAGCGTTTTGTGCCTTTGTGTCATTTGCTTCCTCCTACAGAGTTGTTTTCCCCTTTTCTATATCAAGTAAACCTTTATTTTTAATTAAAGGCCCCCCTTAAATATCATATATCTGAAATATTATCCTTAATATTGGTATAAGGAGGAAGACACTAAAATTTTTGAAAATATACATTCTCAGACATAATTTTACCCACTTGCGTGAATTATTCTGTTTAATCCAAGGACATCCTGTAGTTTGAGTATCTCTATGAGATCAAAGGAGTGCATGGAATTAGGACCACCCCACTTATACATGATGGAGAAATGGCAGACTTGGGGTTCACCTTTATTATCATTATTACAACTATTGGGGTTATTAAGTATGAAATGTGTGATTTCCTTAAGTACGAAGTTTGACAGTTGATTATCTCTGACACTTTGCTTTGACACCTGTTGTTTTATTTCTGTTGTGAAGATACATCCTCATTCTTCTAAATGGGTGATTGGCTTGTGATTATCATTCAATTTGTTTTAGAACAATTTTTGTGAAGCCGTGGTAGGTCATAAATCCGTGTTATTTTCGAATATGAATTGCCTTGTGGAACCCGTGCAGCTCCTATAACTCAAAATAGCAATGAAGTTCTTGGGATGGGTGTGGCTAATGGATGCACAGAACATGAGCGGCTTGAGAAGTTTCATTTTTGTGGTTTTATAGTTGAAAATAAGTTGTATGGGTGACACGAGACCAAGGTGGATGATGAGCTGCAGGCTGAAGTGGAAGAGACTCCATCTCAACATGAGCATGAATTGGCAGCAAGCTTTGCCTTTCCAAGTCCAACAGTATTGGGCCTTTTAAAACAAATTGGCAAAGGGAAGAAACTGGGTAGATAAGTTCTGCATGAATTAAGGAAGCCTCAGAAAAGAAATTGTCTGGAAGCTTGCCTTTCTTTGCTGTCACGGCATACAGGTGAATGATTTCTACATGGTATTGTTTGTATGATGAAGAATTGTTTCTTTTTAACGATCACAACTGCTAAACACAATGGCTGGATAAAAATGAAGTGCCAAAAAACAGTCCAAAGCTGAATATTCATCCAAAAAAGCAAATGGTGTCTGTTTGGTGGTCTAGTGCTTCATGAAAGCTCATCGGTGAATTACAGAGGATGTCTCCTGCAACCAATTAAAATAACATGATAAGGACGCTTGGGATTAAGCAGCTGAGACTGGTAAACAGGGACAAGATGATCCCTTGGAAGACAAGACTGTCACACAAATGATGCTGGTCTGACTATAGAAGCTGGGCTTGGAAACTCTCTGTCACCCATCATGTTCTCCAGACCTTGCACCAACTGACTACCACTTCCAGGCTTTGGGCCACTTCTTGCAAGGAAAAAATTCAATTTGCAACAAGCTGTGAAAAATGCCTCATGTGACTCCATCAACACTCACTCTCCAGGCTTCTTTGTTGCTGGCATAAACAAGCTACTTTTAAGATGGCAAACCCGTGTCAATAGTTTAGGGACATGCTTTGATTAATTGTACTGCTTCCTGTTTGAGATACCCATAAACCAAACTTTTGATTCAAAATAAACCATTTCATATGTAATGGCATATGTAGACTTCTCTAAATTCCTAGGCAAATTTGTTTTCTTTCTTCTCTATTCCTTTGCTCCTGAAATACT
This sequence comes from Galagoides demidoff, assembly GCA_963574575.1. Classification (NCBI taxonomy): domain Eukaryota; kingdom Metazoa; phylum Chordata; class Mammalia; order Primates; family Galagidae; genus Galagoides; species Galagoides demidoff. Next base: position 8,392 of record CAUYQV010197429.1, on the reverse strand, counting down.
ATGTATTTATCTTGCTTTTCATGTTTATGCAAGTTTGGCAGAACCATTTTCACATACGATGAATATCTCAAATTCAGGGGTCTTAGTTTATTCACTACCCCTTCTTCTCCTGTAGATCTCTCTACCAATTATTAGATACTCAGCTGGTACTTGGATGTACACACACCAAATATTGGAGTATAGTTTCCAAATAATCAATTATTATACAGTAGAGTTATTAGCAAACAGTGCTTAGCGGGATGCAATCTTTCTTTCCTGTATCACTCCGGAGATTGCATAGGGCAAAGAAATGGTTTAAAGAAACACATAATTATCAATATCAATTATATCAATTATCTACAACCAGTGAGCAAAAAAACATGTTTTCTGACAAGCAATAACTTTAGTGTAGTTGTCTGTAAACTACTAAGTAGTATAGTAACAGTGACGTTTTTTGACAGCTATCAGTACTTGTCAGTATTTAAAATCTTAGTCTGGATCATGAAGACTTATACACATTATTTGGGAATCTCTCCAACATAGTATTTGTAGAGAGATTAACAAAAAAGATCATCTAGGGGACTTACACAGGTAACCCATAGTTAAAATATTCTACATATTCTAGTATCCTAGCATTCTCTTAATTAAGTCAGATTAATAAGGAAGCCAGATATTTCCCATTAATGTTAGCAATTCAAATGTTAAAAATAACACCATTTTCAACCGTATGTAGAAGAAGCAAAATTTTGTGACCTCCTTTGATTGGTTATCTATTTTTACACGTCCCTGAAGTAGCAAACAATTACTCTTGTCAGTTTTCGTTACAGGCTCACAGAGATGTAGGGCAACCCTCTTTTATTTTTTTCTTCCTTCATCGTGTTTAAATGCAGGCAACAAGGACACTTCCCCAGTTGGTGCCAAAGACACGAATCGTTTTTTAATGAGGCCATAACCCCACATAGGTCATGGAATATTAAAAATAAGTGAACATCTTGCTGTCACTGGGGATTGTCACTAGGGTTGAAGGGTATCGATGAGGAAACGTGATACCAAGACACAACACACTACAATGCCTACATTTCAGAAGAATGTTAATTAGCTGACTCTACGTGAACGGCCCTTGCTTGTGTCCTTGGTGCACTCAAGTTACCCCTGAGAGAGAGACCCATACACTGCTTTTTTCAATAGAAGGCCATTTGGCGGAGACACCTGACCAGGCTTTATCTATACAGTCAGTTGGAGAATTAAAAGGCCAGTCATTCAAAAGGAAAGATTTCCCTTTTAGTGTCCCTGTCTAGCAGGGAGATTATCCTCATGAATGAGCAGCGATGAGAATAAGAGTTGAGGAAGACCTAGATATAATCAGTGACAATACTGACGGCAGAGGGGGAAAGACAGAAGAGAGTGTTACTCTAATGACATTTAGGCTCTTCATCCTCAGGTCCTCCTCTCCCGTAGTCTCATCTTCCACTACGCTCTACCACGCAGCGCAGGAACAAGACGGAGCTCCCCCATTTACCTGTGGCATCGATTCTCCTAACATGCAGGCAGGTCAGTGCACATGTTGTCCACCTCACTGGGAACATCCTTGTTGCTTATCTTCCTGGATAATGCCTATTGATTATTTAAGTCTTGGTTGGCGTGCCACCACTTCTGTAAAGCTCTCCTGACTCTTTCAGTTGGATCGTTGCAGAAAAGTGTGGCAAAAGTGGTCATGACTGTTTGTTAAATGTCCATAGCAAGGGGTTGTGTCTGGGAAGCAGCTTCTTAGGGAGGGCCTGCAATATCTAAATCTTGTAATCCGGGTGAAACCCTTTAGCTAGCCTTCGCCATGGCTTGTGAATGAGGATTACGTGCATCACTCTTAGGTTAAGGTGTTAAGGAGTGGGGGAAAACCATCTTTCTGCCATCTGAGAACACCCGTATCCATGCTATTAAAATTTGAAATTCATTAGTTTAACAAGCTAGGATGGATGTCTCTTAATAATTTAATATCTAAGACTCAGTTTAGATACTGACTCTGTGCCACAAAATTTCCTTTTAAGAACTAATTAATTATAGTATGATATAATTACTGTAGAACCCATAATAAGAGGTACCTGTTAAACTGGTGTAAGAACCAGGTGAATGGAGCCTGGGGAGAAAAGGTAATTTTCTTCACATAGCTCTAGGTTTAATTAATCAGATTGAGCCCTTTAAGATACCAGTAAACAATATTGAAAATAAATAAATGTCCTTGAGAAGCATAGGGAATTACAAAATCACTATGCTATTTAGTTTAAAATGTGAACTCAAAAAATTACAGGTGAAACCTTATTTATAACAATATTTGTTTTTAGAAACATTTATTGCAATCATAAATATGTAGGTGAAGATGTCCAATTCTTCTTTCTTAGAGAGTCTTTCCCTGCCTCGTATACTCCTTTTAAAATTCTACTTGTTCTCAATGCAGATCTAAGGCACTCCCTCCTTTGTTAAACTCTACACTGAGTTGGCTTTTGTGTTCTCACAAAGCCTCCATCAAACTGCAACCATGAAACAGGTTAAACTCTCTTTCAATTATGTATTGACATGTGTATCTCTTTGTCACACATGTGTGACACATGTGTCCTCTACTGACTTGTGTGTCTGAGTGTCATCTTTGAGAAAGCCGTCATGTGAGTATTCTGAGCAGTCATCAGTGTGCCCTACACATGGGTCTATGCTTATTGAAAGAATTAAAGCAATGCTTCTTATCCTGGCCTTAGTCTGTTCATTCTAAAACACAGGTAACAAAGAAGTGTCACTTGCTGCCCCGAGTCCAGTTCAGGAGGGTTGCCCAGTAGCACTGTGTTGACCAGGATCCCAGTGGTGTCTCTGAGTTCCACAGGACAGAGGGTCATGCTTGCTCAGGAATGTCTGTTATGGATTTGTAAGGGGATGTGGGGACAGAAGCACCAGAGAGTTGTGGTTTCTAGACTTGCGAATGTGTAATAAAAACATGATATAAGTGCTTTAGAATACTTTTCCTATCCAAAATGGAATGCCACCCTTTGCTCCTAGAATGCATTTTTTTTCTATTTGCCATTTTGGGTGCTACAATTGAGATATTCTTCATTTTTCACATGTTCTTATTTAGAAGAGACATTAGTGAGAAATACCTGGCTTTATAGAAACATATATATTAAGGCCAGGTGCAGTGGCTCACACCTGCAATCATGGCACTCTGGGAGGCTAAGGTGGGTAGATTGCTTGAGTGCCAGAGTTAGGAGTTCGAGACTAGCCTGAGCAAGAGCAGGACCCTCACTTCCTGTAGGACAGTGATCCAAGAGAGGATAAAGATAGAAGCTGCAATATCTTTATGACCCAGCCTTGGAAGTCTCACTGTCATTTTTGCAATATGTTGGTGGTATACCAGTGAGCCCTTAATTGATGTGGGAGGAGACTACACAGGGATGGAAATCCCCAGAGTCCAAAGAAAGAAAGAAACAAAGAAAGACGGAAACAATCCAATAAGGAAAGTAAGAAGGAAGGAGGGAGGGAGGGAGGAAAAGGAGGGAGGGAGGGAGGGAGGGAGGGAGGGAGGGAGGAAGGAAGGAAGGAAGGAAGGAAGGAAGGAAGGAAGGAAGGAAGGAAGGAAGGAAGGAAGGGGAAGGAAGGAAGGAGAGAGAGAAAGAAAGAAAAGGAAAGGAAAAGAAAACTGGCTACTCAGGAGGGTGAGGCAAGAGGATCACTTGAGCCCAAGAATTTGAGGTTTACCATGAGCTGTGAATTTGAGGTTACTATAAGCTATGATGTCAGGGCACTCTGCCCAGGGCAACAGAGCAAGACTCTGTCTCAAAATAAATAAATAAATATAAACATTAAATTATTGTTGGCTGAAAGATGACAAGAAAGAAAAGCGAAAGTTAGGGAGATAACTTAGTGAAAGGTGGATACAGAAATATGAGGTGTGAAAATTATCGCTGGCAGGAAAGGCTAAAGATGTATACACGTGGAATGCCGACTGATGTGGCAGAAATGCCCAGGCTGCTAGTGCTTCAAGAAGGTCAGGCAATTTCAGGATCAGGTCAGAGGGAAAAGAGTCACAGCAATCACTGACCCTGGCAGGGGAGAGGGTTCAGGGGAAGCATGAAGAACACGGAGCTGAGAGGGACTCTGCTATGTTCAGGTTACACAGATCTAAGGGAAGCTGTGGATTTTTATGAGATATGATGGGGAAGTGAGGATAATTTTGTGAAAAGATCAGAGGACAGGTGATCTTGGTGACAAAGGGCATAGAGAGGATCATGTAATTCTTTACAGGTTACAACAGGTCTTGGGCGTGTATTAGATGTCTGTCGTGACCTTGAAGATGAGCATGGCAGGGAGCATTATCCATTTGGAAGGACTTGAGGATCCCACAGTCAAAAACGTCACCCTGGAGCCAGTGAGTGGGGGAGGAGGGACGTAACAACTCCCTTCTCTGCCTCCCCCTCTCCTTCCCCCTCCCCTTTCCCCTCCCCCTTTCCCTCTTCCCCCCTTTCTTTCTTATTTCTTATTTCACATTCTTTCCTCTTTCTTTCTTGCCTACTGCTATTTCCACTATGCCAGACTGAACATATGTGAGCCTTCATTGAATAGCTCAAAGCTTGTACCTCGGGGATTGTGGTTGTGAATAATATTGATAAATACACACAGCTGCCTCTGAGGCCACAGGAAGTCCAGAAGACAAAGCCACATTTTTACAGCAAGGGTACTTCAATATGTGATTTACTTTTTGAAATAAATATGTAACATAATATAAACTTATATATAGTCCTTGATTTTTTTCTTCTTATCCTAGGAATTCGGCATAGTGAAAGACTGATGATAGAGGTCTGGCTTAATGAAGCTTCATGGCTTCAACTCTTGCTCAAATGTTGCTTCTGAAACAATTTTAAAGCAAAACCAAGGGCGTCCATTTTTATTTTTGGTGGATGTGTGACTGGATTAGGTAATTGCAATTAAAAAAGCCCCTTTGGCCAGAAAAAAAAAAAAAAGTACTCTGGATGGGAAACTCCTTTCTTCTTTGATGAAGACATTTTTTCTTCTTCTGGGGACTAAGCTATTCTCTAATTCCCCTGGTGGGATATGAATTAATAGAGTAGAACAGAGTTTACCCTCGACAGCTGCAACGTGCACCTGTGAGGTATTTTTTTAATCCCTTTTCACTGCAGTGTGATAGAGAAAAAAACAGGAGGAAATGCTTTCTGGGACCTTCCAACTGAGATGCTTAATGCGTTATTAGGAACAGAATCCTCCTTGGGATTTAACCATGCCTATTAGGAATTAGGCTGAGGGACTCGAATGTGAAAAGTACATAACGTTTCCCCAACCTGCACTGAGATTGGCAATGGGATCCACACTGGTCATTTTCTGGTGTGTTTTCCAACCTGTCTTAGTAAGTTCCCCAGATAATTTCATCATCTGCCTTCTCTGGTCCAGGGCCTTTAGAGCAGAGGAGGCATTTACAATATTATGTTGGCATTGTGTGAGCATCACTGGCTGAGCCCGAGCCCACAGTCGGCTTTGCTGTACGCCCGCCCCACATCATTAAGCATTAATGAAGGGTTTGCTAATTGTTTCTCATTCGCGGCTCGGAGGTTCTTTATCGCTTGATACACCTGTGCACCAACCTTGGAAGTGGAGTTAACTCCTTTAACTGTCGAGATGGCAGGCCCAGGCTTCCCTGTGGAATCAATGTCATCAGCCTGCTGTGAATTGGAAAGCAAAGGAAGGAGGAAGACTGTTCTTGATCACGAGCATCTAAAAATATTTCATTTTTGCTTCTCGTTGTAAGTGTTTTCAACTCTAAACAGCCAGGGCTGACATCTCCTCTCAGCTTTGTATGAAGACCACTGCCGAATCCCCAAAACATCTCTGGATTATCCATTACTATTTGGAGAAGTTTTCTGCAATGAATGTGCATAAGTATGTCAGATTTCAGGGGAGACTGCTCTAGACAGGGCTTTGTGAATCATGTATATTTAGAAAAAAATTGGGAAGTACAAAAGATTATGTGGGTCATTATGAAAGTTTTGAGATACACAAAAATCAAGAAATGCAAAATCCATGAGGTCAGAAACAAAGGAGGCCCTCCCTGCAACACTGACAAGGGGAACAGGTTGCAACTTACAAGGTGAATCAGAAAGGACACTGTCCACTGTGTTTCTGCGAAGTCAAATAATGAAACCGTGACACAGACTGTCTTAAACCTTTTGTAGTGACTCACGATTATAAAGAAAGCTGAACCAATTTACACCATCAAACAGAGATAAGAGTTATTATACAGAAGACTTCATTTTCTTTGCATATATATTTTGAAAAAATCTTTAGGATGGGTCTCAGAAAAAAAGTTAAAAACAAAAAATCCCTCCTGTTAGAGATAATGATCAACTTATATCTAGAACTTTTCTCTTGGAAATAGAAGGAACATTTTGTTGCTGACTGTTAGAAAAAAAGGAGGAGGGGCAGCGCCTGTGGCTCAAAAGGGTAGGGTGCCGGTCCCATATGCCAGAGGTGGCGGGTTCAAACCCAGCCCCAGCCAAAAACTGCAAAAAAAAAAAAAAAAAAAAAAAAAAAAGGAAGGAAAAGGAATAAATTCTAATAAAGGCTGTCACCACACTCGACTATTTAGTAAGTGGAGATTAGAAGAGTATTAATATCTTAGCAGAGTATTTGATTTCACTCAGGATCTCAACCGGCAAATGTGCTTAAGAGTTCAGTGCCAACTTTTACCCTGGACATATTTGGGAAGTTGAAATCTCCCAATGCAGCAAACAGTTCTTGTTGACCAAGTAGTAAAACAAAATTCAGGAAGAGGGAATGGTGACTTTGTGAAATTCAACAACGTCAAGAGTTATTATACAGAAGACTTTTCATTTTTAATGAGAGCTTTAGGGGATTTAGGGCGCACAAATGAGTGTGGTTCTAATTAAAAATACCAGTCACATATTGCATAAAAAACATTTCAACTAGGGCTAACTTGCAATAAAGTTTCAGTGGGGTCAGGTTATGTCAAAATGCATTCTGAAGAATTCATTTGATTACTATGAATCCATTGAATTACAAAGGAAGAGAAAACCAATTATTTTTTATTTATCTTGAAATATTAATATCCTATCTTGGAACAAAAAGTGCCATAGAATATATACTTTCTCAATCATCCCTTCTGCCCTGACTTTAGATCACAAATTTCCCCTTCTCAAACCCTTATGGAAGTGTCAGCCAGTGTATTTTTGATTAAGTAGAGGCATCTACCTCTTTTTTTTTTTTTGATTCCTTATTTTTTAAACTTTTATTTATTATGGGTGCATAATAGTTTTATATATTTGCAGAATACATGTGAAGATTTGATACATACAATGTATATTAATTAAATCTGAGTAATTAGGATACCATCAGCTCAGGCACTTGTCAGTTCTTTGTGTTAGAAACTTTCCAATTCCATTCTATTTGTTATTTTAAAGTATACCATGTCTTGTTTTTTTCACTATAGTCACTTTGTTTTTACTTAGTTTATTTTGCCCTTGTAGGCTCCAAGGGTTGAATGCTTATACAGTGCGCTGTGGGAACACAGGTTGGTGGCCAAGACCTCTGCATGCCTGTCACCTCTCTCTGGTCTGTGTTGCACAGTTGAGTGGGTCTGTTCTTTGAGTGATTGTAGGGACAGGGCCTGGGGGACAGTTAGAAATCAGAGTGACAACTTCGCTCAAAACAGACCCTCTCATCACAGGCTGATGTGCTTCAGAGGACGAGTGCCTGCAGCTGACATGTTTGCCACATCTATGGGCTTAAAAGTAGAGATTTATTTAAAGCCACAGGATTTTCAGATCTGCATGGGAGCTTAGAGTCCTCCTAATTTTACAGTCAAAGAAAATGGCACCCACAAAAGTCAAGGGGCACTTTTGGCTGGTAGTCAGGGACAAACACCTGAGCTTATGTTTGCTGGCTCTCAACAACTGCAGAAATTAGCCTCTTCCTATAGTTCCTCAATTAATTAATTAATTAAATCATAGCTGTGTACATGAATGCAATCATGGGGTACAAAGTGCTGGTTTTATACACAACTTGAAATGTTATCATCAAACTGGTCAACATAGCCTTCACTGCATTTTCTTAGTTATGTGTTAACGTTTATATTCTATACCTAGTAAATTTCACATGTACCCTTGTAAGATGCACCTTAGGTGTGGTCCCACCAATTCCTCTCCCTCCACCCATCCTCCTCCCTCCCCTTCTCTCCCTGTCTCCTTTTCCCTTCTTCTTGGGCTATAATTGGGTTATAGCTTTCATAAGAAAGCTATAAATTGGTTTCATACATACTAAGACTCAATACATTGAATACTTTTTCTTCCATTCTTGAGATACTTTGCTAAGAAGAATATATTCCAGCTCCATCCGTGTAAACATG
>CAUYQV010197424.1:0-12704 GCA_963574575.1 Galagoides demidoff | reverse complement strand
GGCCATTTTTTGGTTGCAGCCATCATTGTTGTTTGGTGGGCCCGGGCTGGGGATTCGAACCTGCCACCTTAGGTGTATGTGGCTGGCGCCTTAGCCGATTGAGCCACAGGCACCGAGCCTATTTCTCCACTTTTTTGGGGTGATCTCACATCTTACATAGACTAATTACAAAAAGAAATATTAGACTCCATTGAATTCAAGCACAAGATATAGCTAAAATTTCCCTGAGGGTTCTAAACATTCAATGTTTATGAGTGTGAATAAAGAATAGGAATAAAGCAGATTCCAAAACTAACTGAAGAATGACAAGAAATTGATATGAATACCCAACAGTCAGGAAATATAAATTTTACTACTAGGTTTGCTCCACGCTTCTTTTTTTTTTTTTTTTATTCTGGATCAGCTTCTGTGTCCAAGGTTGTCTCCTGCTGGACTCCAAGGTAGTAAACAGCTTAACATTATCAGAACCTTGGTCATGGGAAGTTTTATTTTGGAAACAAAAACACCTTCTTTCTTCTCTGCCAAATATTAAGGCTGTCTTTTTTGCTATTTGCTTCTTTCAACCAGTTATCAACTCCCTCGTGTAAGCAAAAGTTACCGGGCAGGAGCAAACTCTCCGTGTTGACTGTCTCACAGCTTAATGGCTGGTAGGAAAAGGAGGCGTCACCAAGGACATGTGGCAAAGGTCCAACTCTACAAGTATCTTTGGCCACAGCTTCATTTCTTCAATCATGACCCCAAATAAACCACGACTGAATCAAGAAATCTCTTCCCCCTACAAGAGGCCTCTAAGGAACAGATGCTTCAGACTAGATCAATGCAGTGCACAGATACTACAAGACAGTGGACCAAAGATATAGAACCAAGGAGTGAATGGGAAACTCTAACACAGCACACAGTTCACTTGAATAGTCATTGGTATAAATTTCTTATTCTCACAACTATAGCCCAGAATGAAGGAGGGAAGAAGAGGGTGAAGGGAGGAGAGGGAAGCCAGGGGGAGGGAGGGTAATTGGTGTGACCCCACCTATGGTGCATATTGCAAGGGTACACGTCAAATCTTTTAAGAGTATAAATGTCTTAACACATGAATTAAATAAGTGAGGTGAAGGCTATGTTAACCAGTTTGATGTAAGCATTCCAAATTGTATGCAAAATCAGCACATTGTACCCCATAAATGTATTATAATGTACACAGTTATGATTTAATAAAAAAAAACTAAAAAAATTTTTAAAATAAAAATTAAGATATTTTTACTACCAAGAAGTCCTTTTTCCAATTCTGCACTTTAAATATGTGTGTTTTAAATGCTTTGGGGGGAAAAAAAAGACACGGTAACTCCACTGAAGGAAATTCATTCAAACCAATGGGTGTAGCTACCCCTGGGAAGGACTTGTGGGGTTTGGTAACTGTTTCCCAGGACACCCTTGTAAGCAAGACTCCGTTCAAGTTACACAAAGAATAAGAAATTGATCCAGAAGGTTTAACTAGGTTAACCGACTCCAAAGTCAGTTGACCTGGCTCTCAAAGGATTAGGAGATTTTTTAGGTTAAAAGGACACAGGGTGGCCTCCCAGCCTCAGGAACAGCATCTGAAGAGGCAGGAAATGGCAGAACATTGTGAAGAAAAGCAGGACAGGAAGCTGGGCCCAGAGGTGAGAAGCCCGTGAGCTGTGCTGACACAGCTCCCAGAGATACTATATCAGACTGTCAAAGGTGACCCTGCTTTACCAATGACCTCAAAGACTATGTGCTTCTCAGCCGAATTCCTGAGAGTGGTGGGTTGCTCCTGGGATGGAACTATCAAATTCTCTTGTATACCATCAAAAAGAAAATAGCCTCTCTGTCTCCATAATTGCTTTGATTAGAAAAATGTTATTAACCTTTCAAAAACTTACCATTTCGTTTTCTTGGAGTTTGGTCAAGGTTCCACATTTATCTTGAAAATGCTAGTTTCTGCACTATTTTTAATTGAAGGGCTTTAGGGCAAATTCAATTAAGTCGTGGTATATGAACTGAAACTGGCAATATATTAAAAATATTCCACTGCGCAGTCCACCAATTACCCGACTTCTAGTTTGGGTCCCATTGTCATTCCAACTTTGCATTCAAACTCACAAGGTATGCTCAGGAGAAATGACTGAGGGCTTTGGGAAACGTGAATGCATCCTAAATGCATTTGAACCTCCTGAAAGGACAATCTACCTGAATTAATACCTATCCTAACTGGTACTTAGAGAATCAAAAAGCTGAAAGGGGCTTCAGGATTTCTTCCGAATGTCCAAAGAATATGACCCATTCAAGGGCAGCGGAGCTGTAACTGTTGGATTTCAAGGCAGCCACCTGTCTCCTAAAATGTCAGTTGGGGGCAGCTGCCTGGGTCCTCAGTTCTTGGAGCACTTTTGGTAGAAAAATGACCAGACACCCCAAAGTAAGGCAAGTGTGAAACCAAGTTTGTTAAGAAAGATTGGTTTGGGGTGGCGCCTATGGCTCAAAGGAGTGGGGCGTTGGCCCCATATGCTGGAGGTGGCAGGTTCAAGCCCAGCCCCAGCCAAAAACTGGAAAGAATGAAAGGAAAGAAAGATTGGTTTGTAGAGTAAAAGTAAGAGATTTGCTTACAGAGCAAGATATGTTTGTCATAGACAGTGAACAGGCCCTATTTGTCACCACAGAGGAAAGGCCTTGCTTATGGCCATAGCTTGTCTTTCCCCCCCTAGGCTGGGTCTACCTCAGGATTCTGAGACCACCTTGAAACCTGAGTCTTACTGCACATAAGGGTCTCCCATGTGCCTCTCTGAGAACCCACTGGTGGGTGTGGACCTTAATGTAGATTTAAGCTAACGATACTAGCGTGGTGGCTCTCACCTGTAATCCCAGCACTGTGAGAGGCTGAGGTGGGCAGATCCCTTGAGCTCAGGAGTTGGAGACCAATCTGAGCAAGTGTGAGATCCTCATCTCTACTAAAAATAGAAAAACTAGCCAGGCATCTTGTTAGGTTCCTGTAGTTTCAGCTACTTGGGAGACTGAGACAAGAGGATGGCTTGCACCCAAGAGTTTGAGGTTGCTGTGAGCTATGACACCATGACACTCTATTCAGGGTGACAGTGAGACTCTGTCTCAAAAAAGAAAAGAAAAAGCTAACGATATGTTTATTAGTCTTATGGCAGTTCTAGGTCACCTGCTTCACTGCGCGTGTTGCTAAGCCAGGGAGCCTTCTCCATCCAGTCGCGGTTGGCAGACTAAGTTCTGACTGGTAGACTGGTGAGACGTTCCCTCCTCCTCGGAGTGAGCAATCACTTGGGGCACAGTTAAGGTGGGTGGCACCAAAATGGCAACCCGGGCCCTGCCCTTGTGCCCTTCCTCCATAGAGCTGGATTCCTAACTACCTACCTAATACAACAGAAATAAGGGCCCCAAGAATCGGCTATCTCAGCACTGTGTCGGGGTGGCTGGGATTCTACTCACCTCACATTCTTGGGTGCCTCACTTTCTGGGTGTCCTGCAACCAGGGACCTAGTGTGTTAGTTTGGGGAGCGGTGAAGCAATGAGCTATCACAGCTATACTCCAATCCTGGTGCTCTTCTTCCCAACTTCTTACAAATTATATTATCTTCAACAGGAAAAAAGACTCTAAACTAATTTTAAGAAGTTTATTCAGAGCCACATTTGAGGACCATGGCCTGGAGCCACACCCAAGAAGCCTTGAGCAAGTGGACTCACTGTGGTGGGGTAGAGTTTGGTTTTTCTATGTTTCAGGGAGACAGGAATTACAGGTAAATTCATAAATGGAAATGTGGAAGGCATAACTGGTTTGGCCTGAAAAGGTGGGACATCTGAAAGGGCAGGGGGTGGGGTGCACAGGCCATAGGTGAGTTTAAAAATTCTTTAGTTGACAATTGGCTGAAAGAGTTAGGCTCTGTCCAACAGACCAGACTGAGGGGTCAGTGAAAAGAAATGCTAGAGTTAAGACAAGGGTCTGTTAATTAAAGACAAGCCCCCAGCCCCACACTGGTCTCAGTGGTTTGTTATGCATATTGAGGAGACTACTGGTGTATCTATTTTTTGTTTGTTGGTTTGTTTGCAGTTTTGGCTGGGGCTGGGCTTGAACCTGCCACCCGTGGTATATGGGGCCAGTGCCCCACTCCTTGAGCCACAGGTGCACCCTCTACTGGTGTGTCTTGCATTGTCTTAGGCCTGCTAGTGAGTCACTAGAGTAATCTCTCAGAAGGGCAGGAGGCGTGAGGAGCATGTCTGACCGGCCTACCCATGGCTTAGCAACTCAGTTTTAGAGGGGGTCCATTTTGTCAGCTGGTGGGGGGAGCCTTAAGATTTCACTTCAGTTCCCACTGTGCCATTGTTCTGATCTTCTATTGCCACCAACAGGGGGGCATCCGGCCCCTTCCCAGGCAACATGGCCCAGATGGCCTCCTGAAATGATCTCACCACAAAATCCAGCCTGGGCTGGGTGAAGCTGGTATGGACGTTCTAGACCTGTGTCTCAGTCACCATGGGTATTGTCATACCAAAATGCACCTCAAGACTAAATTGGAATTATCTATTAGCAATTGTTTTTCATTAACCATAGCTGTCTGCCTCTTGTTAGCAAAGCCAAAGCCATGGTCCTAAACAGCTGCTTCACGTCCCAGCATGATTGCTAGGGCAAACGTCCTTAAATCATTACACAAATTTGCCCAGCGTGACTGTGTTGCTATATTGGGGTTCAGCTGAATGTACTGAATTCCATGTTTCAGGATTTTTTTTTTTTTTTGTAGTTGTATCTTATCCAGAAGAATGTTCTGCAGGCATTGCCAGCAAGAGCTTGTAACACTGAGCACAGCACTTGACCTTCCTTCCCCTGCTTAATAAATACTGTTGCAACAACATCTGCTTAATTAAAATGAAATTTTAATCAAAGAAATATAATACTCGTAACCCAGTCACTCTACACAACTATTTCATTTTGGTCCACTTGCCTTCTAGACTTTAACATTGAAAAAAACATGATAAGTTTGTCTCTTTGGCACTTGGCTTTGTAAATTTAATATACAATAAACAGTTTTTCTTATTTCTGTTTTTCATTTATTTTAAATAACTGTGATGTTTTATCAGCTTCACACCCCACAATGTAATAGATTCTCTTCCTTTTAACTTTGCTGTTATTACAAATTGCTACCATAAACTTATTTATGCTTTTTTCTTTTCTTGAACTGTTTTTATAGGAGGAAAAAAATTCACATTTGCACGACAGATGTGAACGTTTTTATGTCACTGGACACACATTGTTATATTGATTTCCATGAGTGATGTATTAATTTACAAAGCCACTGAGATAAAGCGTGTGCTTCCATTTTCTGGGAATCCCAGCATCTTGTCTTTTATTTATTTATTGCTAGTTTGCTAGGTTGTAAAATGCACTCAGGAGTCTACGTGGCATTTATTTGATTATCGATTGATCAATTCGTTTAATGAGTCAGTCTAGGATATTTGTCATATGAATGTCTTGTTAGGGGCTGGAAAGAGAAAGACAGAGGGAGTCCTGGACCCTGAGAAGATCTCGGCATCCAAGTTGGTGAAGCAACCCAGGTATTTATAGTGAGTGTTTTAAGAAGGGGAGTAGAATATACACTGGGCACTTTGAGAGCACTGGCGGGCAGATGAACTTGACATGGTCTTACAAAACACAATCCCAGAAACGAAATGGTAAGTGGGGGACAGAGGGAAATCATGGGCAAAGACAGGGAGATGTGAGAGGGAAAGTCAGCCTGGGAGACCAGCCAGAGAGCGTTCTCAGGACCATGAGAAGTTAAAGGCTGGGAAAGACTCAGCTGTATCCATTAGGACGACGTTAGCTTTGAGTGTCAAGTAGAAATAGCAAGAAAGAGGAGGAGAGGGAGGAAGAGGAGGAGAATTATTTATTATAAAACACTTCAGTGACCCTGAGGACAGCAGTGTGTCAGTTAGAAGCCCCTGTGAGCATGAAACTCACACCTGGATAGACATCATGTCTCTCTTTGTTGTCTCTCTCTCCCTCCCACCTTTATCTACATTCTCTGCTTTTCCAGTTTTCCAGTTTATGTGGCAGGAATGAGGCACCAGCAGCTTCGCATCGTACAATTCGGACAAACACAGACGTCCACGGGGCGGCTGCACCTTTCTGTCTCCTGCTTCAGCCTCTGCCTGGTGGGGACCCTTCTTTTTATGATCTCATCCTTTTTCACTGCTTTCTGTTTAGGTATAAATCATAAGGCCTTTTGCCTTCAATGGTCAAAAAATGAGACGGGAAAAACTGGAAGAGATTTTAGTAGAGATTTGAGATGAACAGAATTCTCTCTAGATAGATACAGATATGTGTGTGTGTGTGTGTGTGTGTATATATATATATATAGAGAGAGAGATGATAGATGGATAGATAGATAAACAGACAGATGACAGATCACCCGGCAGCTGCAAAGGACGGACTGCAGCACACTGAGGTCCGTGGCGGCAGCAGCAGCAGTTAGGAAAATGGTTTGATTAATCTCCGTGAGAATGGCGGAAGCCTGAACTGAGAGGCTGTCGGTGGAGCCAGTGATGAGGAGGCAGACATGAGGTGCTGATAAGACTTGGTGAGTCATTTACAGAGCTTTTGGCAGCAAATAATAGGAAAAGAAGCAACACAGTCCAGCTCCAGTAATAAACAAATGTGTTTGCTAACCAGACGCTAAGTCCAGAGAGGGGTGGACTTGAGTTACCTGCAGGGATTTTCACTCTGAATGGACTTCAGTGACCCGCAGGGATTTCCACTCTGTTGTTTCTTGGCTGTTGTTCATGTTGATTTCATTCTCAAGATGGTGGCAAGACGGTTACAGCAATGCCAGACCTCAGGACCATGTGTAAAATCAGCTAGAGAGAGAGGATCATTCCCAGATGCTTGCCAGCACGCAGCCCAGAAGGGGCAAACATCCCAGGAGCTCTAAGTGAGTCCATCCTGGACCTTCCTCAGCTGGAGTGAGGTCACGTGCCCAGGCCTGAGTCAGTCCTTGGCAGGCGAGTGGGTTGACTGTCAGGACAATCAGGGACATTCCTGAGCTCAAATTAGGGATTTACTTCCCCAGGGGCAAGTGGACTGTGCCTGGATAGGAGAGAGGAAAACAATCAGACAACATCAGGGTTCTCTAAAAATGGGGGCGAGACCCACGGGTATGCAGTGGGCAGTCAGCATTAGTCAATAACACCTGTAATTGTTTTTCTGTGGGGACGTGGAGGGAGCAGCCCTCACTACTCTCAGGTTTACTGAACTGGTGATTAGGTAGATTGACGAGGGTGAGCGACTCAGGAGGAACAGTTCGGGGCAGGAGATCAGCTGTAATGAAGATGGAGAATGTTGATGTAAGGTGTCCAGTGTGCGTCTGAACGGGCTGGAAACACACAAGTTTGAAGCTGAGAAAAGGCTTTGGAGGAAAGACACGTATTTGGAAGTCACGGACACACGGAAGCCAGACAGCACACAGGTGGTGCGGGGTGAGCTCCTTGTTGGAGAGACTGCCCCAGAAAGGACACAGAGCAAGGAGAGATGGCGATAGAAATTCATCTCCAGAAAAGGCCAAAGCATAAGGATTGAAATTAACTAAATGCATTTGCATATCAAAGAAGTATTTTTTGAACTGGGATGGCTGTCACTGTGAAAATTTCTACATAACCAATGATTTCTAAGCTTCATTTGACAGCTCATTATTTTTAAAGTAACATCTCCCCACCCCACTCTGTCAAAATTCACTTATTCTCAAGAGAATGGCGAGGACTTTGAGTTAGTAGCAATGGGATTTGACCTAAAATAGTAAGTTCTTTTAAGACATCAACAGCTATGGTTAATAGTCCAGGGGGCTTCTACCAAAATAAAGACAGACAGGCTTGGTAAACTTAATAGCTGGTGACTTAGTTAACTTTAATAAACTAAACTTGACAATCTTATAGGAGGGCTTCAGCAAGAGCTCAAAGAATGTCAAGGTCAAATCCAGCTGAAAGTTTAAGGATTTCATTTTGCTAAATTGAAAGTGAAAGAATGACAAAGGCAGGGAGGGGAATCACCTGAGATTGCTGGGTTGCTAGGAGCCCTGAGAGCTGCGAGCCTGGTTCTCCTTGGCCAGCAGAGGTCTGTGTGGTAGCTGGCCCCACAGTGCTGGGATGGAGTTCGCAGCCTCAGATTCACCAAGCAAACAAAGCCTTTGCAACTGATTCTCCCGCACTGATCCAGCCAAGGGCTGGGTCACCAAAACCCAACCCAGAGAGCAAGCTGAGCAGGACATCCTGGCCATTTCAGAGCTTTCTAGTTCCTTATTAGGGGACATTTCTCAAACACAGGAAAAGGTTCTCAGGGATGATGTTTCTAAGCCAAGGAGCAGGAGTTGTTTCCAGGCTAGATAGAAGCAAGCAAGGGCTCGGAGCTGATGAATGCCCCAGGAATTTCAGGAAAAACTAAGAGACCTTTTTTCCCCTTTGCCCAGCTAAACGGACCATCTAACCGAATCAGGAAGGAGGGCATGACACCGTGGGCTGGGGTGGGGTGGGAGTCAGTGAGCACCAGGCCTTTCCTTTCCACTCTAGAATTCTGTGTTCCCACAGCTGACAGGCAGTGAACCCGCTGTCACAGGATAAGGAAAAGGGACACGAGGCCTGGGTTTGACTACAGCTCGTCTGGCTGCTCCCTGGCCACGTCGTCACCTTGGACTTGGACTTTCTTTCTCCATCTGGAAAGTAAGTAGGTGGAACAGATGATGTCTGAGAGAGAATCTGGGCAATAGTTAAGGGCAGATGACCGAGGTTTAAATCCTAGCTTTACTGCCTCTTTGGCTTTGAGGAATGATTTAACCTCCCTGCGTTTTAGGCTGTACCCCTATAAAAGGATTTAGGGCCCTCACAGTGCCTGCTATGCCCTGAGTATCTTGCAAGTGTGGCGACTTTCATTCCAGCTCTAATCTCACTTGAGCCTGTAACTTCAAGGCCAGCATTTTCCACCAGCCTTTTATCCCATGTCAAGACTTCCTAGGAACTAAAATTGCTCCCATAGACATGGACACCTCTTGGAAATACGCCATAGCCAGAAGCTAGGGCTGCTAAGCTGTCCTTTTATTAGTAATAAATATTCCTAAACCCTTTTAGAGAAGGTTGTTTTCAAAATAAGGTAAAGAATTCCAATTAGGCTTTGTAATATCTTGTAAAACCGTGCCCTCCGGGGTCTCTCTCCTCTGTGTTAAATGGGGTTGTGTTAGAATTAATTACCAGAAGAGATGGATGGGAATCCAGAGCTTGCATGATGAGAAATCACTGCTCCTGGCCCAGTAATCTCCACACCCAGAGTGAGGCCCCCTCTGACTGCAGAGAGATGAGAGGGAGACTTGCTCCATCCCTGAAGGACAGATTGCTGCATTTACCTGAGAAGGAAACGCAGCACCGTCAGGCTTTATCCTTTCATTCTGTGCTGTCCTCATCCTCCCTCCTTTAGCTCATATACCTTCAAATTAGGAGGAGGTATAAGAATTCACTCAGAGTTACTTATTAAAATACAGATTCCTCGTCTTTCTTTTTCTTCTGATTTAGTAAAGCCAGACTGAAGACAGAAATTTGCAGTTTTAATTAATAAAGCAAATTTCGAGGCTCAACAGAACAGGCTTCTGTTTGGAAAAAACTCTACTGGACCCCGAGGCATGGTCAGACCAAGACTGGACCGACTCTGGGTCATGTGGTCACACTAATAATTGGATGCCTGTCCAAATTGATTTTCTTTAAACATCAATTCAACATTTACAGGACGACCTTCATGGCGGTGATGTATACCTATTTGAGAACACATTGTAACCCATATTTCTATTAGTAGACATTCAGAGAAGATCGGCCTAATAGTTTACTTCTGTTCAAAGCAGATTGAATGCCGTGAAGAATGGATTGCAACACACATTATTCAGAGTCAGAAGTTGAGGTGGCACAAGTGCTAATTTCAGAGGACTGTCATCTAGTCTGTACTACATTTGCAACATGCAAGTATTTTCATTTATAAATTTTTATTTTAATTTACCTTTGATGGTACTCTAGAAGGCGGCACCAATTAACATTTTACCAGTTACCTAATTAGTCTCTGAGGAAAGCTGCGTTAATTGGCATCATAATTTCTATTTATTGCATTGATATTTTAATGTTTTGGGTTTTTTTTGTTTCAGATTGTCATGGTGTGTGCTTATCCGCCTCTTCTTCCCTCATTCTGTTTTAGGAGGGACCACTGGATCCGAATAAGAAAGAGGGAGAAAGAGGAATGTCGGGGTGGAGCTCGGGCCAGGTTCCCGGCATCACTCTCAGTGTGCAGAGGTCACAGTCATGACCCGGAAGGGTATTGTTAACCAGGATGTCCAGCATGCCAGGTCCCAGGACAGTCACAGGACCCCAAGGAAACAATGGAGGCAGTGGCTCAGCAACACCTGCCCATCTGGAAGAGCCCAGCTGGCAGTTAGTATTCTAAGGCAGCTGGGGTCTAGGAAGTCGGATTCTAAGAGGAGATAATTCTGAGAGGGAGACAGGTTTCAGGGTCCTGTCAGTTGGCCTTGGTTCTGGGCTGACCCCAGTTCTGGAGTGACCCAGCAGAAGCTCACACATCTCTCCAGGGCTGCAGAGCAAACGGACACACCTGGCTATTCAGGGTTCAAGCTGAAGCCACAGGCCCACATTATAGCACAACCTGCCAAAGTCCTTTGGCGGATGCTGATATATACAGGAAGAATTGTCTTGGAATTTAAACAACTGCTTCTAGTTTATTCTCTTCTCTGAGAAGAGAATAAATGAGTAACCCCAAGAATAGAGTCTTTTAGAATCTTCAGCCTGTACAGGGATAAGTGCTGACCCCAGAAATTGTATCTTCAAAGGGTGACACATTTAGGGAATGGTGTGCTTTTCAGATTTAAATAGCATTACCTCTCTTCGGAGGCCTGAAAGTGTGCGTGGATTGGATCTCCAGTTCCACACTGAAAACATTTCTTCTCTACTGACTTCATAGCTTTACCCTGTTCCCGGCACTGTGTTAAGTGTAGCGTGGCTTTGTGCAGACACACACTTATTTGTAACTGATTCCTCTCTGTGACCCTGAGACTTGGCACTGTCAGTCCTTTCTGGATGAGCAAGATGAGTCTTAGAGATGTGAACTTCTTACGATCACAAAGCCGGGGAGTGATGTGACTGGATTTGAACTTCTCATGTTCATCTAGCTCCACCCCTTGCTCCCCTGCTCTGCTGTGGAAGGTTATCTAGGACGGCTAAAGGAACCCAGGGTGGGATGAACAGAGATGGCTCCCAGTGGCAGCTCTCCTTTTAGCTAGCTTTGCAAACTTTCTTAGTTCCGTTCTCTTCCACTCATTTAAAAAAAATATTGTAGACAATCTTTTATTTCCCAAGCACTGCTTTAGTGAAAAAAAAAAAACAGGCAAAGTTTGTTCCTCATATAAACCTATACTTCAGCACAGAGGACAGATGCCCAGCAATAGACCTAGTGAATACATTACACAATTTAATACAAAATACTATTATAAATTACAAATTAAAGAAATAAAAATACTATTAAAATTATAAATTACCAGCGGGGAGCAGGGAGGGGTACGGGGATGGGGGTCATGGTATATGGCACACTTGTTGGGGGTGGGACACAAGAGGGACTTTATCAAACAAATGCAATTGGTGTAACCTAATGCTCTGTACCCTCAATGAATCCCAAACAATAAAAAAATTATAAATTAAAAATATAAATGACCCCTAATAAAAACAAATATATTGTTAACCAGTAAAATATCCGAGAAGAAAGAAGCACAATGCAGAGACATTGGGAACGTGGCAGATGGGCACACACAGTCTTAAATAAGGTGATCTGCACAGCTCACTGAGAAGGCCGTGTTTGATTTTTTTTTTAGTGTAAAATCTTGAAGGAAGTGATGGAGTTAGTCAAGCAGACATCCAAGGGAAGGATTCCAAGCAGAGGCCAGTGTGAAAGCTTTGAGTGTGGCTGGCATATCTGAGGATGAACAGGTAGCACAGCTGGGGTGATATCAGAGTATCGTAAACATCTGAGACAAGAAAGGCCTCTTGGATGGTGGCCGGGGATATGGCACTTCTTGGTGGGAATTGGAAAGCCATTGCAGGGTCTTAGGCACAGATGTGAGATAAGCTAAACTTTGGACCTTTATTTTTTTTATTTTTAATATACTCTTTAATTTTTTTTGTTTCAGGCTAATTTGAGGGCACAATAAGAGTTCCTCCTAATTGCGTCCTACCCCCAAGAGGTGTGCCATATACACCCTAACCTTGTGCCCATCAAGTGGGTGCACACCAATCCTTCTCCCTCCTTCCCTCTTCCAGCTTCCTCATCCCTCTGCCTCCCCCCACCTTTTGAGTTTTGCTTTATGTGGGTATTAGGTCATCTCCTGGCTTCGTATTTGTACTGAGCACTTTGGATTCTTGCTTTTCCATTCTTGTGATACTTTACTAAGAGGAATGTGTTTCAACTCTATCCAGGTTAATACAAAAGATATAAAGTCTCTATCTTTTTTTTTTTTTTTTTGAGACGGAGCCTCAAGCTATCCCCCTGGGTAGAGTGCCATGGCATCACAGCTCATAGCAACCTCCAACTCCTGGGCTCAAGCGAGTCTCCTCCCTCTGCCTCCCAAGTAGCTGGGACCACTGGTGCCCGCCAC
>CAUYQV010197417.1:0-10726 GCA_963574575.1 Galagoides demidoff | reverse complement strand
TTTTTTTTTTTTTTTTTTGAGACGGAGCTTCAAGCTATCCCCCTGGGTAGAGTGCCATGGCATCACAGCTCATAGCAACCTCCAACTCCTGGGCTCAAGCGAGTCTCCTGCCTCCGCCTTCCAAGTAGCTGGGACCACAGGTGCCCACCACAACACCTGGTCATTTTTTGGTTGTAGCCATCATTGTTGTTTGGTGGGCCCGGGCTGGGGATTCGAACCCGCCACCTTAGTTCTACGTGGCTGGCGCCTCAGCCAATTGAGCCACAGGCGCCGAGCCAAGAGTGCTTTTCTAATGTCTTATTATTTTGCTTAAATTCAGGCATCATATTGATCACTTATCTGTTAATCTTTCTGTATTTCTTCCTCAGATGACGGAGTGTCTCACTGTACCCAATTTCAGATAAAATCCCCACCTATAATTTTTCACACTATATAAAATCCTTAGGTCTTTTACCCTCAAGCAGAAAATATGTGCCATAAAGTATGAACTATGTGTTTTCTGTGCACTCATCACAGAAAGAGACAGAACAGTAGTCACTGGAGCCTGAACTTAGGAGACAGAGAGACCTGGACTCTGTACAGGACAGAAAAAAGCTGCATGACTTTGGGGGAAATTACTTAATTTCTTTCTGCCTCAGTTTCCTTGTGTGCAAGATTGGGATGTATTCTAGCAAGTGTACCTCATGAGGTTGTTTGAAGATGTGGCAGTTTCAAAACATTGCTCCTGGACTCTTTGACACTTCTCCCATCAAAAAGTGAGGCTGATTTGCCTGTGTCTGCTTCACTAAGGGAATATCCTGTGTCAGCTTCTGTGCACTTAAGAAACTGCCAGTTTCTACTTACTGTCTCTTAGGATGCTCCTTCTAGGGACCCGGCTACATCTAGGTCATGTTAAGAAGCCCTAGAAGCTTGTGCAAAGGACCTGGGGCCCCTTACCCTCAGAGGTGGCTGAGCTCCCACCCAGCAGGCAGCCAACTTTTCAGCCTTGTATTTAAGACACCTTGAAAGTGGATCCTCCAGCCCTGGTCAAGCTGCCCCAACTGATACCACATAATCTGACACGAGCCTTCTTTGTTGATTGCTGCCCCAAATTCATGAGCTAAATGAATGAGTGTTCCCGGTTTCAAACTTAGAATTTCATTCTAAGTTTTAGAATGGTTCATTAATTCAGCAATTTTAATTGGCACAATGATGAAAGGAGAAGATCTATGTGAAGTGCTCATATAGTTCAAGCATATGGGAAACACTTAAAAAAAGTATCTTAGGGGAAAAAACTTGAAAAGGATGCTAAACTTTGGAGAAAGTTGGGACTGAAAGGTCTTAGAGATCATCTAAGTAAGAGATGACCAGCTGGTAATCCATGTAGCTGACATGTATGTTGCTTTGGTTCATACAGTGTTTTTCAAAAAATTGAACAAACATTTATGAATTTGGACATGTCTCATAGAAATTCAAATTTCCAACTTCTCCCCTTAAAAAATACTGTATATTTGGCAATGCTAAGTCCATGTTCCTAGCCATGAGCTGTGGCTGTGTAAGGCTACTCTCTTCATGCAAAACACATTCATTCCAGTTCACTCCCCCTGGGTCAACACATTCAGAGGCAGCTGTTCTTCCATTTCTATTTATTGCCTGGCCACCACTAGCATTTGGCTTTTCAATCTCTGATCTAATCCACCTTCCATGGAGACCAAGAAAAATGAGAAGGCATGTTGCAGACAAACCTGCCTAGGATATGATCTTTGAACTTTAAGTCCACCTGTTATCTTGGGCACTATGGTGGTCTCTGTAACTCCACTAGGCAATCTACACATTTGTAGTAGACCTAGTGCCTGTACTTGCCTGGATGCACTTGGGCTCACTTGACCATGGGCCTTGGCTTCTTGGGCACCACCTCCATGCATTGGTGGCTGCCTCTGTCTTCCATGGGACTATGGCTGGGTTTTAGCATTATCTCATCACACTTGCCACATGAAGACAGCAGCACCCAATCTACCTTCCCATCATGATTGGGCCCCGGTAACACCCTGTCCTGTTGGATGGAGGGCCTACCTTACCCAGCAGCTTCCCACATGCTAGGGCATATAAAAATACATCAATCTGCCCAATTCTTCAAATCATACACACTTGCTCTGGTCATAGCACATTCTTCAGGAAAATTTTCTGTAGCCTTGTGGTAAGTAATGTTGAATGTCCACTTTTACAGAAACGATGGAGAAAAGTTTTCCTTAAAGGCACATCGTAACACCCTTGGTAATGGAAAAAGAAAACCAAATGAAGTCTCTTTGGCAGCTTTATGCTATACCCAAAAGATATCTAAGAAACATGTTTTCATCTTTTATTCTGAAATTATGGAAATAAATGCTACATGTATGGAATACTACTTCACTGTAACAATCACGAAATATAATATAAGGACAAAAAGTATATTCTATTATGTATTATAAAATTAATGCATGCTTTTACTTTAGGAAAAATCTTTATAAAATGGTATACAATGAACAATCTCAGTCTGTAGAAAAATTCACAGTTAATTATGTCTTTCATATCCTTGGAACATTTAGAATATATGACATTTTTATGCAAATAGAATGCACACTACTCAAATTTTTCTTCACCTTGTCTTTTTTAATTCAAAATTAATCTTTCAGCTCTTCTGTATTGGAGTGCATTTATTTGCCACATTACTTTTAGTAGATATATCTTACTCGATGGTATGTGAAGTGAGAGACTACTCATTCTACTTACTCAAGGATGGAAGACATTTAATTGTCTTTGTTTTCATTTATTTTTACTCAACTTCATTTTATCTCAGGATTCTATTCTCCTAGGTGGTCAGAACTTAATCTCTGCCACTTCAGGGTTTTCTTGAGTGGTGTTTGAGTTCTCTGAGGCTTACACAGAGAGAGGGCCGGCGGGGGGATGGCATTTTGTCCTTGGATTTTGTCCTTCCCGATGGGTAGATGCAGATGTGCCTTCTGGGCCTCAGACATTGATCCATGTAGGTCTTTGTTGATCATCCCTGGATTCCAGTCCAGTCCCTTCGGAATTTTTGAATCTCCTTTCTATGTCGATGTTACTCTCAGACACAGGGAATTACTGTGCCATGCTGGAAATTGGGGGAAAATCTTGCAAGCACTCTTAGATCCATCTTTTAGTGATACCATAAAGCTCTTCCTACCCTAGACTTTTTGCACTGCATTGGGTTACTGGCAAAATTGGGGGTCTTATCATTTTCCGGGCATATAACTGAAAAACAAGTCTTTTTGTTTTTTCTTTTGCTCTCAGATTTAATGAAATAACTCCTGCTCCTCTCCCAAGTCAGGAGTGTGTGTTTGTGTGTGTGTGTGTGTGTGTGTGTTTATTGTTTTTTATTTAGCAATATATTTTAGAGCCATGTTCATGGCAGGACAGTCAATCTGCCCCCATCTTTTATATAGGTGCATAATATTCTATTGTGTGGAATTTCATGCATGTTCTTTTCTCCTTTTTTTACTTTTATTACTTTGTTTTGTTTTTTCTTTATTTTTTTCTCTAAATGAAACAACATAGATCTAGAAAACGCACACAGTAACAAAAAAATCACACTATGTAAAATGAAAAGTAAATTTTGCCTTTATACGCTGTTGTATACAAATCCCACTCACCAGAGACCAGAACTTTTAATAGTTTCTTATTTTTGCTCCTTTTGTGGTTTTTATTATAATTTTCAGTGTTTTACTTGTCTATAAGTTTTTACCAAAATAAAAGTTCACATATCCAGAAAGGAAATAGTAATAAATATTAACAATGAGTTAACACTATTTGAAAGAATCCGTAAGATGGATCAAAAGCTTATACACACTGGCTGGGCGAGAGGCTCACGCCTGTAATCCCAGCAATCTGGGACGCTGAGGCAGGTAGATTGCCTGAGCTCAGGAGTTTGAGACCAGCCTGAGCAAAAAGCAAGACCTGTCTCTACTAAAAATAGAAAAACTGAGGCAAGAGGATTGCTTGAGCCCAAGAGTAGGAGGTTGCTGTGAGCTATGACATCACAGCACTCTACCCAGGGTGACAGCTTGAGACTTTGTCATTAAAAAAAGGAAAAAAATCTTATACACATGCGTAGTACACCACCTTGAAGCAAAAGTCTAAGTAGGAAATCTGAGTTCTACTCTGGCTCTGTCACTTCCTGGCTGTGCAATCTTGGGCCTGTGTGCCTCATTTTCCTCATCTCTAAAATTTAAATTAAATTGTACTTTCCTTATAGAATTGTCATGAATTAAAGGAAATGGGTGTTAGCGAATCTGTAGGAATTTGGATTCTAGAGTCAGTACATGCTATGTGTTGACCATGTCATTTTTAATCTATTCTCAGTTATCAATAAAAATGGGATGGTAAGAGTCCCACTGTTGTGTGAGGACTCACTTGATAAAATAGTATCTGTAAAAGTATCATCCAGGAAAGGAGCTCCAAAATTGCTTGGAAGGGTGGACTAGGCCCCGCGTCAGTGCACAGCTTCCCGAGGAGAGTACTTTGAAGGTGACTGTAGTGATATTCAGCAACGAGTTATGTAGCAAGCTTAATTGTCAGACCGTGTATATATTTGTTTATTTTTGTATGGAGAGACAGATTATATGAAATTTAAGGCAGCTACTTCCTAGTCTCTACTTCATTTGATAGTAACTGCATAGGGACAACACAAAACTGAGGTGAAAAACTGAGTCGTTAACACAGAGAGAATGATTATGCTTCAACAGTGTCATCCTATCTTCGCACTACAAATTCCGAGCTTCTTCTCATCAAAATGGGATTTGTTCCAGTACTCACATGATAGCACCCACGAGAGACAGCCAACTGAATGTCCCCGAGCATGTGTGTCATTATGCCAAGATTCCAATAACTAATTAGCACAATGGATTTTGGTCTCAATTCAAATGTTGCAGAGCATCCATTCCACGTGTCCTATGTAGTCTCAGTTTCCACCGTAGTGGACATGGTCTCAGTAAGGACTTCACAAAGAGAAGCTAAAAGAAGCACGCAAAGCATTAGAAAGAATAAATGGGGACTGATTGCCCACTGTAAGGTTAATTTTTTCAAACCCTCAATTCTGTAACATCTAAAATATCTGACTTCCCACCCTTTAAAACCTCTCCATGTCTATCCATTATATTTTAAAATTCATACATATCTCCATGTATCTTACACACATGAGCACACTGTCCTCTAGTAGAAAGCACTTGAAAATCTGAGCATCACTTAGGCTGCTCACAACAACCACACTTCACCTTTACCTTGGTCACAATTGCCACTGGCTCCTGAAGTGGCAGGCAGCCCTGAAGGGTAATTACACCTCCCCATTTTATGAACAGAGCCCAGTGTCAGCATCTAGTAAGACACAGAATGAGCATTAACAGACTCTGATAAATTCAGCAATGGAAAAGGGGGGAGGAGATTTTTTAAATTTAATTTTGAATTAAAATATTAACTGTATACATTTATGGAATAAGCTGTGGAGTTTCTTGGAACAGACTTTGTTGTAACTGCTTCTTAATGTTTCTCAATGCCAAGATTCCCCCTGTACGTTACTTTCCTTCTGGGAAGTTAGCTGTCCCTTCAATGCTGTAATCAGTTCTTTTTAATTCTACTTAATGATTATGGAGGGCTGGCGCAGTCTATATTATATAATTCAACCACAAAGAGACCTTAGAGCTGTAGACTGGATTCCTGATTCCCCACCCTATTTGTTGGCCACTTTCTCCCTGTGACAGAAATGACCCTAGATGGACCCCTTCCCCTGCTGATTTCTTCTATTTGGTCAGGAGCTGCCCTTCCAACAGTCTCTGACCTTTCATCTCACCATATTTACATAGACTCATTAAGAGAGCTTGGAAAATGCCCTCCCCTTAAGAGGCAGAAAAGGAAGGAACAGGATTTGGGAAGGAAGAGTTGGAAGGAGAATTAATCCTGTGGAAGTCGATCAATAATGGTAGTTCAAGTGTTAGAGTCAGACCTGCTTATGGAGCCCTTTTAAAATAGCTCAAGAAGGCAGGAGTTTGGGGGAAGCAAGACTCTTGAGGTATGTGTAAACTGGGCATCCTTCTGGGATGGCACGCTGGCTAGATCAGCACACTTGATCACTGGGCACCTTAACTACTGAAAACCAGGCTGTATGATTTGAGTATAAGTAAGCCTGATAGTCGAGTTCCTCCCAATCCTTATCAGATATAAATCTAAAATTTCATCCAGCAATTTTTAAAACAGGAAAAGTAGCTCTTATACTACCTGCAAAACTTAAAGTTCATAGAGGAAAAGCAACTTGTCCAGGATCACACAGAAAAAGAAACATTTCTGCTCATGTTATAATTTTTGAGTAATATTTAGAGGACAGTTCCAGTTTAACACTTGTGATTCATTTTATGAATGTTGCAGAAAATTTAAATTTCCCAGAGGAAAATTTGTTTTGTTCTAAATTAGCTAACATTTATTGAATTTAGCATGATGCCAGGCACTGTGCTAAACTCTTTGCTTATACTATGTCACTAAATCTTTATAATAATGCTAGGAAGCAAAAGGTAATTGTATAAATCCTCTTTTTACAGGCAATAAAATAAAGGCTCAGATAAAATCATTCACCAATTGCTAATATATAGAATGTTATCCAAGTTTTCAAATTCCAAAACTCAAACAGGCTGTCAACTCCTGTGCCATCTGGAACTCCAGCATAACATTTGGACTATTTATAGAGAATAAAGGGCCCTGCCTCAGAGGCCTTGCACATGCTCTTCCTTCTACCTAGACTGCGCTATCTCTAAATATCCACAGGTTTAAACACTCATTGCAGGGCTCTGTCCAGATGTGACCTTACCAGTGAGGACTTGGCTGACCACTTGGTATAGTATTTCCTCCTTCTGCATCTATGTCATAGCCGAGGAGATTCTTATCTCTCTCACTCTGTCTCCTATTTCCACACATCATCATTTGACATATTATGTATTTACTTCTGTATTGTATTGATCTCCCTTCACTAGAAAAGTGATCTCTATGAGGTCAGGAACTTGAATCTCTTCCGATATCTTTGGTACCTAGACAAGTACCTGGCACATAGGAAGTGCCATGAAATAGTTCTACATTGAATGAATGAATGGATCAAACAAGTGCAATCAAAGCTCCACAATCAGCCTCATAAAATATCTATCACAGGGGTAACTGGGGGATACCAGGGTGTCTGATTTAAAAGATATCTGATTTTGTTGGGGTGGCACCTGTAGCTCAGTGAGTAGCTTTCTGGCCCCATATACCAAGGGTGGCAGGTTTGAATCCTGCCCTGGCCAAAACTGTACCAAAAAAAAAAAATAGCTGGGTGCTGTGGTGGGCACCTGTAGTCCCAGCTACTTGGGAGGCTGAGGCAAGAGAATTGCCTAAGCCCAAGAGTTTGAGGTTGCTGTGAGCTGTGACGCCATAGCACTCCACTGAGGGCAACAAAGTGAGACTCTGCTTCTAAAAAAAAAAAAAAAAGAAAGAAAGAAAGAAAAGGTATCTGATTTTGTAAAGAAATCTAATTTATGTCAGTGCCTGATATTAAAGCCTAAATGGAAATTTGTTTTCTTCAAGCACTGACAGCTGGAAGAAGAATGGCCAAGTCTGCTCTCCTTGTCTGTCCTTGCATAGCTCTGTGTGTTTAGGAGTCACTGGGGACTTGCATTCTGAGAAATGTAGAAGCAGCATTTTTTCCCCCTTTTCATAAGCCAAACACTTATTCCCAGTGGGTAACATTTAGCAATGAAGTGTTTTTGACTCCAACACTTATCAGTGTTTCTGAAATATACAGCATAATTAAATTACTCAGAGGTTGTGCTTTAATCAGGAACAAATTTAATGAATATTCAGACTGTTCATTGTTAGAACATGAGAAAAGATTATCAGAATATTTTCATTACAGCCTCAAAAGTCACCCAGAAGATGGTGCTAATGTTCTTTATAAAATATACCACACACACACACACACACACACACACACACACACACACACTGCACAAAGCTTCCTTTTGTAACTGATCAGCTGACATTAACTATACACACTGAGCATTAAGAAGTAAATTTGCACACAGCAGTTAAAAAAGTCAAAATCCATGCCTACTGGTAACATTAAAGTTCTTAAAAACTGGAGCAGTTTATAAAATCTACCCCAGCTCTAGGCAGATAAGTTAACAACTAATTATACTAGCACCCAAAATAATATATTTTCTGTCATGAAAAATGCCTATCAAAGTTAATACTGTGATTATTTCACTAAACATTAAACTTCTATTTATCAGAGCTAAGAGGAGATAACTAAAGATAAATATTTTGGCTAAAACTTAATATTCTAGCCAATGATAGATCTTAAATAAAAATTATCACTCCTTTTAGTTAATTAACAGCACATTCTTCAGTAAAGTCTTTTCTTTTGATGGTAAATAAAGATGATTATCAAATTTTGCTTAATGTTAATTCAGGAGAAAAAATCATCTGCTAGATTCTGGTTATGCATTCCAAATGAATGCAGAGATTTGACACTGGCATCTTTTCTGGTTCACGTGGTCAAAAATAAAATTTTGGATAATATGAAATTTCCATGAACCAAGTGATTCTCAAAATTCTTTTTACTTGTGCTTTGGAGATGTAAGTTGACGACACAGCCATGGCAAAATCATCTTTCTTTTACATTTAGAATGTGCCCTAATTTCCCTTCCTTTTCCTAGGTTTTTGAGCTCCCGTTTTTATAGTTTAAGCAATTTGTATTTTGATTATTTCTTTGAAGCAGAGCAGTCATGTGAACCGTACATTTTCTGTAGGCAAAATAAATGCAAAAGAAGAGCTTTCTGGATCTGCCTAAGTGATTTTACTTAGAATACAAATAAGAAAAGCAGTGCAGACAGCAAAAGCTATTTTTACTTCCACTATTAGCTTCTAGTCATAGCAGATTTAAGAGGACATCTGTATTCCAAAAAGCTTAGTAGATGGAAGGTCCTAAATGAAGCTGCCATCTTGTAGAGTTTGTTAAATAGAAGCATCACAGGAAAGAAGCAAAGGCTTTGCAAATGGAAGGGGATGTGGGTCTGTCATTCCCATACAAAATGCGAGTGTCACTTTCTGGTTACCTGACTTCTCAGATCCATTCTCTGTCTATACCTGGTTGTGTACTGCAGGAAACTACATTTCCCAGGCTCCTTTGCCTTCTGCTTCTAAATAAGTTTAGACAATAAGAAGGCTCTGATAGAAGCCTAGAAAGCAAGGAAGAATAAGAGCCATCCCCATCCCCTTCTCCACTCTGTTTCAGGTAGCAACTCCCACAGTAGCTGCAATATTTGTGTTCTCGTCCTACAGTTGGACCCTACCTTTATGGCCTCCATTGGTACCAGACGGGCCCACCAGGTGACCTTGATCCCTGAGTTCTGCTGTGACCACCTACTACTTTTCTCGTTCCAGCTCTAGGTCGGCTTCCTTGCTTCTGCTAAATTTAAGATTCTCCCATAGTGCTGCGTGACTCCTTAGCAAATCCATCACCCATGTAAGCAGTTTCTTGTATTAAACTCCTATGGTTAGAAATATGTAAATTTTTTCATAGATACAAGTGGCCATTGTTGTACTGTAGGAATATTTGGAATGGAATCGCTATCCTTGCTTCACCTGCCTATTTTATGCCAGAGCTTCTTTAATTCAATCTGAGTAAGCAGTGACAAACAAAAGAAATTTGATTAAAAACATCTTTTCCACCAGTTGCTGCTCTTTTCAGTGCACAGAAAAAATGACCATATATGTAAGTCTAAGGAGCTTATGACAATGTAATACTTCCTTGCATGGTTATACTGAACACATATTTTGTGTTATTATTTGCCTCTTTGAATGTTTATGGATTATTAAATGTATCAGTCAGGAAAGAAGTAAACAACCTCCAAGCTATACTCTTGATCAAAGTTTGGCAGGCGTTAAAGGAAGAATAATTTCTGCCTTACCACTTGAATATATTATTCCATTGTTTTCTACCTGAAATGTTTATAGCAATCATATCTTTTCCCTTTTAGATTGTTTGAACTACTTGATTGTTTGAGATACTTAAAATAATTTCCTGGCCCACAGCAATCACTCAATGAATATCAGCTGTTATTGCTGACTAGGGTCCTTTGTTAATCTAACAATGGTTCCTTTGTAAGAATGTCTTTTAATTTCCAATAACCTTTAGAACAGTGGTTCTCAACCTTCCTAATGCCTTAGCCCTTTAACACAGTTCCTCATGTTGTGGTGACCCTCAACCATAAAATTTTCATTGCTACTTCATAACTGTAATTTTGCTACTGTTATGAATTGTAATGTAAATATCCGATATGCAGGATGTATTTTCATTGTTACAATGGAGTCGCAACCCACAGGTTGAGAACCGCTGCTTTAGAAGTTTTACTTGTCTTTGGTATTCTACAGGTTTACTACAATGATGCTTTTTGATGTGAACTTGTTTTTTCCTATTTGCATCTTGTGGTAGTCCTTTAATGTTAGAATCAATCACTTTTTTACAATTCTGGAAAATTCTCACTTTCACTTCTAATCTTTTTTTTTTCTTTGAGACGGAGCCTCAAGCTATCCCCCTGGGTAGAGTGCCATGGCATCACAGCTCATAGCAACCTCCAACTCCTGGGCTCAAGCGAGTCTCCTGCCTCCACCTCCCAAGTAGCTGAGACCACAGGCGCCCGCCACAACACCCGGCCAT
>CAUYQV010197416.1:0-15614 GCA_963574575.1 Galagoides demidoff | reverse complement strand
GCCCTAGCCGATTGAGCCACAGGCGCCGAGCCGATTATATCTTTTTCTTCGGTATCCCCAGGGCCTAGCACAGGGCTAGCATAGAATAGATAGATGCTCATCAAATGTTTGTTGAATGAATGGATGGCATCATGAATCCATTCTGTAGATTTCTAAACAGGTACCAAACCCACATGTGTGTACCTATCTATTGAGTGCTTATTATATTAAATCCTCACAGCAAGCCTCGGAGGTAAATTCTTATTTTACTGATTGAGGAAACAGGTGCAGAGAGGAAACATACTTGTCCAACCAACATCACATGGCCAGTCATGTAGTAGAAGAGCCAGGATTGGCACCCAGAGTTCCCTAACCCCTTGGCTCAAGTGCCTATTATATCCCCTTCCTCAAGAGTTACCATACAGGCCTGACACAGTGGCCTACGCCTATAATCCTAGTACTCTAGGAGTCTGAGCCAGCTGTATTGCTTGAGCTCAGGAGTTCAAGACGAACCTGAGCAAGAGTGAGACCCTGTCTCTACTGAAAATAGAAAAACTAGCCAGATGTTATGACAGGCACCTGTAGTCTAAGTTACTTGGGAGGCTGAGGCAGGAGGATCACTTGAGTCCAGGAGTTTGAGGTTGCTGTGAGCTATGACATTATAGCACTCTAGCCATAGTGACAGAGTGAGACTGTCTCAAAAAGAAAAAAAAAAAAAAAACTTCCCATACACTATATTAGCAGTTTAAAGATTCTGAGAAGTTTTGCAACTACAAACTAGTTTAACTTTGACTAACTCAGTGCTTTTCTGACTACTGTGACTGTTTTGATGGTGGAACCTTTCTTCCTCTGAACCTACTAACATATTGTGGAAAACTGTTAGGAAACAGCTGCTGGGAAATGCTTAAATAGTGGAACGAGTTATGAATTGAAAACCTGCGGCCATGGGTTCTTTCCCTGACCCTTCCACTATCTGCCACTTTTCAGCCAATTTTTCCATCTGTAAAATGAGAGAGTTTCAATAGATGATTTCCCAGATCCTTCCCACCTTTAAAATCCCATGATGTAAGCATGCACATCTTAAGTACGCAGCAGTGTTGGGGAATTGCTGGCTACCTGAGAGCCAGAGCCGTGTTTCCACTCTTTAGCTGAGCGCGTTTGCTTTACCAGCTCTCGCACAACTTAGGAAGATGCCCAGTATTGTCAAAATGGGCAGATGTTTCCTGCACTGTATTCTCCTTCCAGCTCTGTCCTGCCACAGGTGCAAAGTGTCCAGCTGCAGGGGGAAGTGGGATGTGCCAGGCTGGCGGCAGAGAGTTCTGCAGAGTTCAGAACTGGGTCTGTGCTCTTGCAGCTCTCGGCTGAGATTGGCCAGTACAGTGCCAGCCTCTCGTTTGAAGAGGCAGCAGTTGAAACTTGGCATTATATGACCCTTTGCAGATGCCTGTCTCTGACCACGGGCAGGAAGTATGGAGGTCATCTCAGGCTGTGAGCCTGCCCTGTCCTTTTTTGTTATGATGCCCTATGGGATGAGAATGTTCTTCTTTTTTCTCTTTTTATAAATAACAGGTAGGATTATTCGTATTGCGGTTTACCCCCCAAAACAACCTGTGTGGGAGACTTTGCTGTTCTTAAAATACCTTTTTTATGTTCTGTCTTCTGTTTGACCCCTCTTCTCTGAAGCTGCAGAGCTTGTAAGGCTGGAAAAAATAGTGCAGAAGCTATCAGATAGCATTCTGGCTTTCTGTAATTTTCCTGTTTTATACACTGGGAAGGATCTGTAAGTGAGGACTCACAATTTAAGGAACCCTCCATGGAGCCTCCTCATAAAGAATTGTAATAAATGGCTTTGTCTTTGGTGTCATGATTTATATGTATACTCAGTCCTGTTTTAAGAGGGAGGCTAGCCACACCATCTATTAAGGTCATAGGTTTTTAAAAATGATATTTAGCAAGAGTTATAAAGACACATTCTTAAGTATAGTAATACCACTTCTGGAAATTTAGCAAGATGTTCACTATGTTATCTTTAATAGCAAAGTAAAACCCAAAAGCAACAACAGATAAACTTGAATATAGCCTGAGTGGTTCAATCTTAGGAGATTAGTACATTATGGTACATTGGCATGACAAAAATATTTTACAGCCACTAAAAGTGATCATTGTGAAGTTTAGAGGTAATGTAGGAAAATATTTAATAAAATAATGAAAATAATCCATATGTAATTTGGAAAAACTATAAAAGTATATGCTTATTGATGAAACTGAAAGGTGAATTATAAAAATTTCTTGTAGTAGGATGGTGAATATATTTATTTTTTAATGAACATTTATTTAATTTTGCTTACTTTTTCAATGTAAAACTCTCAGCTCAGTTCGCTGGAGGTTAATACAGACATTAAAAATAGTACAAAAAAGAACATTAGCTATAAACCATAATCTTACCACCCAGAAATAATCATGGCAAATATTTTAATATATATACTACTAATATTTTCTTGGGATGTGTGTAGGTATGTGTGTCTATTTATGGATGTATTTTCTTTTCTTTTTTTTTTTTTTTTTTGAGACTGAGTCTCACTATGTTGCCCTGGGTAGAATGCTGTGGCTTCACAGCTCAGAGCAACCTCAAACTCTTGGGCTTAAGCAATTCTCTTGCCTCAGCTGGGACTACAGGTGCCCGCCACAACGCCTGGCTATTTTTGTTGTTGTTGTTGTCATCATTGTTTAGCAGGCCCCGGGCTGAGTTCGAACCCACCAGCCCCAGTGCATGTAGCCAATGCCCTAACCACTAAGCTACGGGTGCCGATCCTATGGGTGTATTTTTAAGTGGACTTGTATAAACATTCTTCATAACTGGCTTTTTTCGCTTTCAGTAAAGGCTGAACATTTATTCAAATGGTTGCATCTTTTTCTGCACATAACTTTTAATGACTATGATGTATTCTTTCCTGTGGGTTTAAAGTAAGTGATTCACCCACTGTCCTCGCTGGAATGCTGTGATGTAGACTTTTGCTGAGTGTCATCAAGGTGGTTATACCAGCTTGCACTGTCATTCATTTGCCCCAAAAAGTAAAAAACTATTTTTAAAGAATAAAAAATGTTTTTCTCTTATTTTTCCTTTTGAAAAGCCCCAGATTAGCTCCCCGCATGCCCAACATTATGCAGGTGTCAGCTGCCTTTGACAGGTTCTTTGAGTCCAGAGATGCCATGGATCATTCTCTGCACATCGTCCATAGTGCGTGTGCACAGCGTTTCCACTCCCTTCTTAAAGATGTGGACTGTTCCGAACATCCTGATCGTGTGTCTTGGGAATGCAGTGTATTAGAGAGTGAGGAATTACACCAAGAACTGAAGCAAGCAGTATTGAAAAATTTCAGGTCTGCCTTCAATTTTATAAATATCTGTGCCCTATTTGAAGAAGCGTGCGTTTTCCTCTCCCATGCAGTCCATTAAATTGTCAGCATACCTCGTTTAGGATTTAATTTGAAATAAGCTGTCCGATTTGACTGCCTATTTTGATGTTGAATTTGTTTTTACCCTTTATTCAAGCCACATTCTCCAACCTTCCACACTTGCATGGGGCGCTAAAGAAGGATTTTTACTTACCGTGTACTCGTTATTCCGTTTAATCTCTCCAGTTGCTAAATTCTCCGCTGGCTTTATTTATACTTCATGAATTTGAACAGATCTGCAATTTCTCATTGTTCGCCAATGCCATTTGAAAAATTCTCTCAGGCTGTTTTTATAGGGGTAACTGTCATGTTTATACTATGTTTCAAGAAACGTCCATCTTTTTAATTTGCTTGTCTAAATGCATTTAATTTTTAAGAGAGTGGTTGTAACGTCGTGAACTTGACGTCTTTACACTCGAATATGCATAATTACCAGTGCTCTATCTTTTTCCTGTGCTGATTTTATTCTGGGCTGTGTATGTATAAGAAGCATAATTTACCACCTCTGGCAAGAATAAAGACACCTTTGCTGTCTTCCCTTTTGCTTTTCTTCAAGCTGTTACTCCAAGTCTGGTTTTGTCCCCAGGGAGAGGTGGGAATGCTGTTTTTGCTCTCCGAAGTCCATTTCTCAAGGGGACCTCAATAGGCACATGGATCCTATTTACATTGTAATTGGTCGCTGGCTGGCTGGTACAGCTGTTTCAACTTAAACCCTAGACAGTTGCTATGGAGATGGTTGACTAGAAATAGGTCATGTTAAAGTTCTTTTTCCCCTGGATATAAGAGAGTGCTGTGACTCTGGAAGTTGTCTCAGTTGAGCAGAAAATGTGTAAGAAGACAACCACATCCAAAAAAATGTCTTTGTTTAGAAAGAGGTTTATCATAGAGAGCAGGCCACTCCTGTTGCTGTTTCTGCTCAGTAAACAGCACACCTGAAGACTGAGCCTGCTAAAGAAAAGCAATTAGGCTAGTCATGGTGGCTCACCCTTTGGAAGGCTGCAGGAGGGGGCAGGGATTGTTTAAGGCCAGGAGTGAAGAGATTAATTAACTTGGGCAACCCAACAAGACCTCCCCACCATCTCCACAGATTTTTTTATGTTAAATTAGCCAGGCATGGTGGTGTATGTCTGTAATCTCAGCTGCTGCTGGGGAGGCTGAGCTGGAATGATCACATGAGCCCAGGAGTTTGAGGCTGTAGAGAACCATGATCAGGCTCCTGCACTCCTGTCTGGGCAACAGAGTAAAACTCTGTCTCAAAAAAAAAAAAAAAAAAAGAAAAGAAAAGAAAGAAGAAAAGGAAAAGAAAACTAGACCATAATTTGCAGTGTGTAACCTTGATAAAACGGCTAATATACCACTCTCACATGAAATAAAAGTATGACTCTCAAATGTTGTTTATTTCATAAGTTCCTAAACGTAGTAGAATAGCATTTATTTTCAATACAAAACCAGGAGTTCAAGAACAAGTTTTTTTTAAAACGTTGAGTTAAAAAAACACTGACATTTGGAAAAGGAAGACATCCCAGAGACTTTGGATGGGTTTTGCCATGAATTTGGCTGGAAAATATCTTGGCTTTCCCAGGGCCAGTTGGCTGGGATGAATGGGCCCTATCTCTGATTTCATCAGTCCTCAGTTGTAGGGCGACTTTGATTACTTGTCTTTTCCTAATTCATGTGTCAAATGGGCAGATGGTTGCTGACTGTGCATCTGACCTTTACAGTGGTGACATACGGTCTGTCTCACAGATGGATGGGCTTGTAGATTCATTTCCCTTACAGGTACTCAAGCTTTGTCAAGTTTGGGGGTTCAATAGGGTACATTTGATTTATCCCTCACAGCCTCTGTCTGTCCTACCTCCATGGTGCCTCTCACCTTAGGAAGGGGGTTGGTTTATGTGTAGATGGTTCTCACATCATGACTGTGATGGAAAATGGTAGCCACATACTCTTATTGAGAATTCTTTGGAAGTGACACATGTTCTAATCCTTCCTTCACTTCTTATGGCTTGGGCAGTTTTCTCAGCCTCTATCAGTATTCTGAAAAGGGTACACTGGCAGTGGATGGGACTCAAGCTAATAAGTATTGAGGAGAGATTTTCACTAATTAGAATATATGTTCTTTGAAACCTCTAAAAGAATATTGCAACCTGCATGCAGTAACATAACTGAGTAATGGGAATAACAATACTAACACGTATATAATTCTTACTCTGTACCAGGCTCTGTTCTGGAAGGACAGGACAAAGATAGTAGTATTTTTATACTCGTTTTACAGATGAGAATACTGAGGCTTAGAGAGGTTAAATAAGGAGCCAGAGGTCCTGTAGCTTGTAAAAGATAGTACTTCTGTCCATACTCAGGCAGCCTGGCCCCCAGGTCAGATACTGTTACCATTATGTTACTATGAACTATATATTAACATTTAAGAAGAGTAATTGTTTTTCCTCCTGGTTATCATAGTGCAATGGGTAATTTGCTCCTCCTACGGGACAAATGACAATGTCTGGACACGTCTTTGTGTGCCACAATTGCAGTAGGGGAGGAAGGGTGCCACTGGCATCTAGCGCTAAGCATCCTACAATGAAGAGGACAGTTCCCTACAACAAGGAATCATCTGGCATAAAATGTCAGCAGTGCTGACGTTGAGGAAACCTGCGATAGTGATGCATGCTTATTCTAAAAAAGGCTAATGATACTCCTCCAGTCCTTTGCCCCTATTAAGAATATATATACTTTTTTCCAGACTTTTTTTTTCTAACTATGCTAACATACGTTCTTATGCATATATTTAATAAAAACAATCAAACCTGTATTCTAAGGTTACCTTTATAACTTGTTATGTATATGGATGGACACCAAGGGCAGTTGGGTTATTTTGTAGTTTCTAACTGGAAACTGTATTATGTATGATATTTATGTATTTGCTTCAAGTCTTACTATTTTTGGACCCCAAATCTGGGTCATGGCCCTTGGTCAAGGACCATATTATCATGGTGCCCCCTTCCTCACATTTAAGCCAGAGCACATTCTTTCTGTTTGTCTGTGTGCATTGAGATTGGTGATGATCATATAGTTCCATGACTAAGTGTCGTAAGCTGGTAGTCTGTTTTGTAGGTTTTTAGGATAATGTGAAAGATTTCAGAAAAGAGAGATACTGGGAGAAATGAAAAGCAGGTATCTGGAATGAGAGGAGGAGAGCGAGTGAGCATGCACATATGTGGTGGGGAGGAAGTGGAATCAGAGGCGGTAGCTCTGTATGTGTGAAGTGGTACCTTGACTCCCCAATTTTAATTTTAGAGACATTTTTGAAGGACAATGAGGTGACTAGTTTCACATTCTGTACACTACTTTTTGCAATTAAAGAATTATATGTAAAATAATTTGAAAAATATTGATATACCAACTGTCCTAGGTCATATTCTGTAAATTTCTTTTAGGAATTAGGCTCAGTGTCCAGTAAATATTTGTAACCAGACTGAATCAAGAGGTAAAGGAGGGGAAAAGGAGGTGGATGGAGAGGTCCCTGGAGCAGCTGTCCAAGGGGCTTCCATACTTTAGGGAAGCTCCCCTTTAAAGAAGGGTAGGAAACCTTAGTGGGCCTTCTGCCATTAAGGCTTATGTTTGGCCATCTCTATTAAAGGTGTATGTGCCTATACCCTGTTAGCCAGAAATGCCACCCCGTGATGTATAATCAACAGAAATGAGTATGTATATTTACCAAAGGCCACAAAATCTTTAAGAGTATTCATATATGCAGCACTCTTCATAATAGTTCCAAACTGGAAACTGCCCAAATACCTAGACTAAGTAGAAAGATAAATAAATAGCAGGTTAAAGTTTTTTTTTGACAATTGCTCATGACAAAAGGGTATGGGGAAGAAAAGTCATTCTAGTATCTTCCACCCAGATTTAACACAGATTAACATGGCCATATTTATTGTTTTTATCCCTTTTATTCTTGTTTTTAATTTAAGAACTAGAACATTGTGGTGGTGCTGCATAATGTTGGGGTTGGGGTAGAGGTGGGTGAGTGATCACAGAGCCTTCTGAAGCATAAGAGTGGACTAGGTATCCGCTCCCTCGACATCAAATGAATCACTGCCACGGACACATACCCGTGAGCAGTCCAGTGAGAACAGCCCCAGCTTTTCCGCAGTGCTGCAAGTGAAATAGAAAGAAACCACCGCTGTCCACTGACCTGCTTCCGATAGAACAGCAGTGTTGTTATCTTTTTTTGTTGAAATGTTTAAAAATTATCTTTTTAAGTCAAATTGTGATAGAGACAGTGTGAGTGTTTTGATTGTGTTACTGGGAAGAAAGAATGAGCAAGAATGGGTTTGGTGTTTTCAGCGACTGTCATACTATATGTTAGTGGGGACTCTTCCTCCCTTCCCTTCTGCTCAACCAAGCTCATCAGTGTCCAAATGGTGGAGAGTGACATTGTCGTGGACATGACCTTGAGTGTGCTCTAGTTTGTATTAGAAGAATCTTTTGCAAACTTCTGTTCATTAGCTATTATAGTATTAGCAACAATGATGACTATTTTTTATGGCTCTCCTCATGACTGCTTGTCATGGGGCCGTGGTGAGACAGGTTCCCTGCAATGACTGCTTGCTGAGCGACTCAGCCTCAGTTGCTAAAGGCACAGTCATAAGCCCTGTATGGGTGTTATATTCCCTCCTTGTAATAACCCAACCTGCAGATGCTGCTACTACTGTCTTTATCTACAAATGAGAAAACAGGCTCGGAGAGGTTAACAAGTGGCCAGCAGTGACACCGTGTACAGCAGAAGCGTGATTCAGGTCTCATTTTGACTGGATGCAAAGCCTGTGTTCTTAATTCACTGAAAGAGGACCACTTGCTGTTGTTATTTTAGTTAGCAGGACCATAACGTGGGAGTCAAAGTCCTAGTGGCAGATCGCTGAGCACTTTCCAGTTTTATCTGATTTGACATCTGTTTTCTGAGTTAGGTGACGCAGGTGCATCTGCTCCCGTTTCACAGATGAGGACTCTGAAGGGACAAACAAGAAGTGAACTTGCCCAGGGACACACTCCTCACAGGCTAGAAAGTGAACCAGGGTCTTTTGAAACCCTTACCCCAGTTTTTTCCTCCTTGTGCTTCAGCTTGACCTCTGACCACCGTGGTCAGCCTTCATCCCCGTGCTTAATTGTAAGGTGGACTTTGTCTGTCGCTTGCTAGAGATTACGGAGGATTGGCTAGCAGTGCATCTTTTAGAAATTCTTGGAGGTACGCACCATGTAAATATGTATTATTTGATCTCTCTGATACTTACTGATATGAAATAATACCTTGATTTGTTTGATTACAGATTTATTTAAGTATACATTATTTGTTTCTGATATTCTAGTAAAGGTATCTGTTTGGTAACCCGAACAAAGTGGAAGACAGTAATTGAGATTTTTGGTGCTGGGTCAGTCTGTCTAGCGTCATCGCAGCTAACATCAGCATGTTCTGGGTTGCTTTGAGGTTGCAGCTGCTCCCTGGTGGTTACCTGTGAAAGGTGCTAACTGGAGACACCCAGAAGGGCCGGACTCTAATGTTCTACACAGGTGAGGCTGGTTCCTCTTTCCCTAGTTGACATGTTTCATTCCAAAACAGATTCCCTATGTTCTTGAGAAAGAACTCAATAGCTGTAAAGCGGTGAGGGTGACAGAACCTAATTAGTAGGAAAGTAAAATGGCAGGAAATTATTATGTAAAGACCTGAATCCTACACCTCGCTCACAGAGGGCTCCTCCATGGTCTCTTTTCTTCTTCGTAGGCCTATTATGAATCTCATAATGTGTTTACTTTTTACAGTCTGTCCATCTATTCTCTCTTGTAAGTGAGTAGTTACGAGGATGAAGAGCTCTGGCTCATATGGACAAGTAGTTGTGTCCGCAAGGTTGCCACTATGGAAGCCCACACCCTGGGTATGGGATTGGTGTGATCTTTAGTCCTGGACTGACATACATTGGAGCCACCATCTGACTGAAAGCCACAGAGCAGCAAGTCGGTCAGCAGGTCTCCCAGGTGGCAAGGAAATAATTATCTCATGCAGAAATAGAGTAGCACTTTGAACCCTGGGGATGGAGAACAGTTTGGGTTAGGACTCAGCATCTCAATAGCCCAAGAAAACTGCTCTCCTAACCTAATTTTTCAGATGCAACTTTTAAGGCTCTATTTTTAACAACATTCCTGGTTATTGCCCTTATTCTCAGGGACTCTGGAGTACAGGAAATTAGGGAAATAGCTCCTTAACAAATATCAGAAATCTTTCAAAGCCCAAGGTGGTAGCCTCTGGGCAAAGTCACAGGACTCTTGGGCGTCTCAGGTAGACTAGGCTTCTTAGCTCCCAATTCCCATCTTCTTTCATGAATTTAGTGGTAGAGGAAGAAGCTAAGTGAGGAACAAGAACCCAAAGGGGGATGTTTTTTATTTATTCAGTACACACCAACTGAGTCAGTCGTCTGAAAAAAAAAAAAAGTGTTTCTTATCAGTGCTGCAAAAGTGTGTCTCTTATTAGTGCTGGAAACAGTGACTGGCACGTCATGATAGGTTCTCAGAAGACATTTGTTGAAAAAGTAAGTGAAAGTCCTGGTGCAGGTACTGTAGATAATTCCAAGGTGTGTAAGGAATGGACTAGGAATGTGTAGTCAAAAAGTGTGCAGGGAATTAAATCATGAATGCGTGTGGCCCTTATTCTCAGTGTTTTTCCCAGCCTTCCCTACCCCTCTATATCCTCAGGAAAAAGAAAGACTGGCTTGGGATCTGCTAGAAAGAGGCAGATACGGCTGGCTAGCTGGTAGTGGGAAAGCAGAAAGACATGACATTTAAAACCCAGTGTCACATGGTAGGTTCTCTGAAAACAGGTTGAGAGAGAGTTTGGCCTGCAGGATGTTTGTCAGGAGCCCACACCTGTGGAAGAGAGGGGCTGGAAGCAGAGCTGGGCAGAGAGGGACGGCAGAACCACAGAGCAGGCTCAGGCAAGTTCCAGCCAGTGCAGGGGACTCTAGGCTGAGCCTCAATAGGCCCAAATGACTGGGCCTTTATGTCCCCGCTGTGTTTGATTCAAAGTGGGCCCTGAGGTAGCTCTTGAAACTGTATCAAACCCTGACAGAGTTGGAAGCTTCTGCTGAGGGCCCTCTAGCAACTGGAGTGTCTCCATGCCTACCACACCAACCAATGAAATTCTGTAGGAATCATGCCTGCAAAGGGACAAGTGTTTTGAGTCCAGTTCTCAGAGGAACTGTAACTCATTTTGGAGCCTTGGTTGCCAGAAACCCTTGTTTGGAGGTGACAGACATGGGGCTTGAATCCAGGACCAGGACCACCTTAACAGCATAGATAGAAGTGAGGATGCTTACCGGCACTTTGCTAAAGCCAGTTCCTGTCTCCTGTTCCGTTGGTGCCGTTCTTCACTCTGCTCTCGCTCTTCCCCAGGCGAGATCATCCAGTTCTCCACGTCTCCTGGAATGATGCGGTTGCCTACTGCATGTGGGCAGGGAAGCGGTTGCCCACAGAAGCTGAGTGGGAATACAGCTGTCGAGGAGGCCTGCAAAATAGGTACTTGGAGGGTCTCATGATAGTATGTTGACCTTTGTTGACTTAAAAAAAAAACAACTCTGTTGAACTTGGTGTGGTTAAAAAATTGTTTAAAAACAACAATTCTTTTTTCCTAGTGGTTTTTCTTCATCTCCAGGGATTTACTTAGGAGACAATGGAGAATGTGTTGCCAACCCATTCCAGCCCCAAAGCCAAGCGTCTGGCCAAGTGTGTTCCCTGTAGGCACAAAGCAAGTTCTAGCAATTCCAGCTCTCTGGTGTTACATGTTACTCCTTAGAGCTTCCTGGCAGGCTGCCTTGGTTCAGCATTTTCTTATTTTGGGCATCTCCTGAAGCAGTGGTATTTCTCTGCTTCTAGAGCCATGAGACAGAACACTCATGCTTGGTTCACATCTTCAAGAAAGGGCTCCTTAAAATAGCCAAGACTTTATAAAAAAGTGTGGTGTGATTTGCCTGATCATGCTACCATATAAGTCCAAAATGATGTCTACTTTCCAGCTTCTATAAGTCCTTTTAGTTCTGTGATTCATTTCAGGCCTCCTGAGTACTTGGGGGAGACTGAGGTTGTTGAGAACTCAACACGAACCACTCTAAGGAAGGTTTTTGAAAATCTCCATGAAAAGCTTTACCTACACTTTTGTAGCCAGTGTATCGATTTTAAAAGGCTCACTTAGAGCAAGCGAGCAGTGCCCTCTCTTCCATCAGCTCCCTTCTGTTGACCTTAATCTGAAACCCGTGCCTGTTTGACGGGCTGATGCTGTGTCTCTTCTGACAGACTTTTTCCCTGGGGCAACAAACTGCAGCCGAAAGGCCAACATTATGCCAACATTTGGCAGGGTGAGTTTCCGGTGACCAACACTGGCGAGGACGGCTTCCGAGGAACTGCACCCGTGAGTAGTGAGACTTCTGTGGAAGGGCAGCAGCTGCAGAGAATTCTGGCCTGGTGGAAATGGGGCGAGAGGCATCACTCACTTTCTGACTCACACTGTGCCCCTTGCTGTGTTTATTCACCGTCACACCAGCAAATTACTAATGGTTTATCTTTTTCATAAGGCATTTTTCTTTTTGATATTGTAATACTTATTGTAGATCATTTGGAAAAACAAGAATGTGAAGCAGAAATTTAAACTGACCTGGAATTCTAGAACCCGTGTTAGCATTTTGGTGTATTTCTTCCCATTCATTCTCTGTGTTGATGGTGCTAGAAGTTACTGAGTGCTTGCAGTGTGCCAGGTGTAGTGCTAAGCCATTTGCATGAAATATTCTCATTTACTGTCCATTCAACTCTGTAAGGTAGGTACTATTATATCCCATTTTCCAGGTGAGCATTCTGAGGCACAGAGAGGTTAACTAACTTGCTCAAGGTTACACAGCTGGAAAGCGGCACAGCTGGGATTTGAACCAGGTCGGTTTGCTTCCAAGGCCCATGCTCTTAACTACCTTATTTGCCAGCATATATGTTTCTGGTGTATATGTATTATATTTTTTACATAAATGCATTTGGATCACACTGGATCCAATGTTTAAAATCCCACTCTTTTTCTGTGTTTAATATCAGGAACATTTTGTCATTAATAGTTTGTCACAACTACATTGTCTTTCAGCAGCTGGATAACCTGTCGTATGAATAAACCCTGATTCATTTACTTGTGATAGATGCAAATTTAGGTTACTTCTGGGTCTTTTGCTAAACATACAGCAACGAACATCTTGTGTATAAATCTTATGCTGTATCTGTGATGATCTTTTTAAAGGTAGATTCTTAGCAGTGAGATTAATGAGTCCAAGGGTAGAAAACTTTCTTGGTAGGAGTTTCAGGTACTTAGCCAAATTGTGTTACAGAATGCTTGTGACATGTTTTTCTCTGTGGGTGTGCAAGAATCCTTTCTCACTGCCCTTTTGCCAACATAAT
Source organism: Galagoides demidoff (assembly GCA_963574575.1). NCBI lineage: Eukaryota > Metazoa > Chordata > Mammalia > Primates > Galagidae > Galagoides > Galagoides demidoff. The sequence continues at coordinate 2,703 of CAUYQV010197416.1, read as the reverse complement.
GAAGCACATTAAAAACTATCTTAGTCCCTTTGCGCTACTGTTACAAAGTACCACAGGTGGGTAACTTATGAACAACAGAAATTTATTTCCAACGATTTTGGAGCCTGGGAAGTCCAAGACCAAGGCACCCGCAGAATTGGTGTTTGCTGCATCCTCTGGAGCGGACAAATGCCATGTCTTCACATGGCAGAAGGCAGAAGGTCATGAAAGCACTTCCTTTAATCTTGAGCCCTTTGATAAGGGCGCTAATTCTACTCATGAGGGTATAACCCTCATGACTTAAACACCTCAGAAAGGCTGTAGCTATTACTGCTGTTGCATTGGGGATTAAGTCTCAACATGACTTTTGGAGGATGTTCCATCATTCAAACCTTAGCAAAAACATTTGCTTTTTTTTTTTTTACAAACAGTAAGGAAAGAAATCTTGTGGTGGGGAAAGACCCCTTTATTGGGTTTGTAATGGAGAATCGTTTTCTTCCAACAATCCTTCAAACAGTTGTTATTTAAAAAATATTTGTCTTTGTGCTTCATGCAAAAATAGTTTTTCCATAATTTATCAATGTAACACAAATAATGTCATTTGGAACATGACCAAATGACTCCAGAATTTCAGCTGAAAAACTAAACAGAAAAAGACCAAGAAATTTTTGGAAAAGATGAAGAGTAAGGGGGCACCTGATCTACCAGAAATTAAAATTATTTTGAGGTATAGTAGGAAGAGCCTTATAGTATTAGGGGCAGAATTAATGTAAAAAATAATTGCTTGAGAACATTTAGCCCTTAAATAAGTATGAATGCATATGTGTGTATGTATAAAATGCAACGTTAGTTAAATATATGATACACTAACACAAACCCATGGGAAATGGATGCGTTGTTGAGTAGAGGCAAAAGACTAATCAAACCATCTAGTAACTGGTTCCTCTAAAGTTGCCTTTCTTGTAGGCACATCATTTTATTTGGTATAGTAACTGATTAGAGGTCTTGGGGAGGAAATGATCTCAACCTTTCCTCAAACTTTAAATGAGTAAGAAGCTTGGCTCGCTGGTTTGGATCTAGGCATGAAATGAGAGTGTCCAGTGGTCCACTTTTGGTCAGCAGACATGGTACTGCAGGATGAACAGAATATCGGTTAAGTTGCTTGCGGATGTCAGACACCAGGAAAGGTGTTTTTTGTTACCAACAGCAGGACAGTGGCCCTTTAAGTCAGAAGCTGTTAAGGAGTGTTTAACAACTTACCTGCAGATACAACTAACCGTGAAAGTGGATGGCACTGCAGTGTTGGGCCCATACCTGGCCTTGTCTGGAGGTAGACACATGAGACTGGCAGGAGAGGGTCCTCAGCATCCTGGACCCCCCCTTGTGGATACCAGGCTGTGACAAGCCAGGCAGCTCCACTAAAACTTGAAGCTAGCACATGGGCTTGAGGGAGGCTAGAAATGCAGGTTTTGGTTGTCATAGTAACAAACTTTCCAGTGAGGGCTTTGAAGCTCAGGTGCAGGAGGGTTCATTTGATTTGCAGTTGAACAGGAATATGTGGTCCTGAGAGAAGGATATAGCTCCATTCCAAAGAGACAGGTGATGGCCTCCATTGCCCTTGATTGGACAAGCCTTTTGTAACTATTTCTGATAAATCAGACAAATGATGTAAGTGCCTGTCAGTTCTAGCAAAAGGCCACGACAAGGTTGTCTTGGACAGTTAGGCATAGTTGACTGTATTTGCTGCTACAGAATTCTGTCTCTGCGTAACTGCATGAGCTGCCAAGCAAAATCAAACATTTACTTTTTCTCAAATGAGCGCACCTTTTCACAAATCGTAAAGTTCAGCATGAAATAAGGACAATCTACAGATGTCTGGAGTTGGAACTTTTGACTGGGAGTTAGCAGATGTCTACAGAACTTACCTGAACAAGTTGCCATGGAAGGTACTAAGATAAAATTAGAACAGTTGCCAGGAGCCCTGAAGGAATCAATTTGGGAAACAAAGGGAGAGGAGAAAGACCGCCAGCTGAGAAGGAGACTTCCTCCTGTGTCTGAAACGGAGACTTAATGAGACTTCTGTCTTTAAATTGAAACTGCTCACACATAGAACCATCTCATGTCTGCCTGATCTCTGTTGTGTCTTTGTGCTCTGGTCAGTTGAAAGCAGGAATTTAACTTTTGTGATGTGATAGACTATTGGGAAATAGCTCCCTCACCTGATATTTAATATTTTATGTATTTTAATGTTATTTCAGGCCTGACTTTATACTGAGCAAACTATTCTGACCATAGTGAGTCTAAAAAATTGAACTTGTATCTTGGTAAGCCACTGTTGGCAATTATTGACTATGGTTTTGATGCATATTGGCTCATTCACCTGAAAAGAAGCATGCCAGAGTATTTCTCCTATTCTGAGTTTGCTTTTGAGGTTCCTGAAAGGATGCTTTAGTTAGTGTGATTAGTTTAACAATGAGCCATTAAAAATTTTTATTTTCCTTAATGGTATACCCACAGATGGTAATTTGGGGCTGGTGCCTTCCACATTTACCCCCATTTAAACATTAAATTATTTAAGTTTTTTTTTTTTTTTTTTTTGAGACGGAGCCTCAAGCTATCCCCCTGGGTAGAGTGCCATGGCATCACAGTTCATAGCAACCTCCAACTCCTGGGCTCAAGCGAGTCTCCTGCCTCAGCCTCCCGAGTAGCTGGGACCACAGGCAC
>CAUYQV010197413.1:0-14665 GCA_963574575.1 Galagoides demidoff | reverse complement strand
GGCGCCTGTGGTCCCAGCTACTTGGGAGGCGGAGGCAGGAGACTCGCTTGAGCCCAGGAGTTGGAGGTTGCTATGAGCTGTGATGCCATGGCACTCTACCCAGGGGGAGAGCTTGAGGCTCCGTCTCAAAAAAAAAAAAACAAAAAAAAAAACCTCACTTGGTTGGGTGGCGCCCATAGCTCAGTGGGTAGGAAGTTAGCCACATACACCAAGCCTGGTGGGTTCAAACCTGGCCGGGCTGGGCCAGGTAAAACAATGGCAACAAAAAAGAAATAGCCTGATGTTATGGTGGGCGCCTATACTCCCAGCTACTTGAGAGGGTGAGGCAAGAGAATCGCTTAAGCCCAGGAGTTTGAGACTCTGTCTCAGAAAAAAAAAAAAAAAAAAAAAAAAAAAAAATATATATATATATATATATATATATATGTATATAAATATTAAACTCTCTTGGTTGCAAGTGACAAGAACCATCTCCAATGACCCTAAGCACCCTCACAGAGCCAGGAGGGCAGGCAGGGGCCTGGAGCCCGAGCTGGCTAGTGCTATCCCTGGCAGTGTGCTGCTATGCTGCCCAGAGGCAGGCGGGGTTCCTCCCATCCCTCCCTTTTTCTATGGTGAATAAAGCAGATACCCTCAGTGCCTCTGAGCTCTCACTGCACCACAGATGCTGGGAGGTGGGCACAGGAGGCATGATGACCAATTGGCTGATGGGGGTCTGAATTGAGCTGTCTTGGTCTCCCCAGGTAGAAAGTGGTGTGCTGGCAGTTACCTGGGCATGGCTACAGCAGTGAGGGTGGTGCTAGGCCCTCAGGACAGAGCCTTGGCACTTGGGTAGACATGGGTTAGTTCTCATTGGAGCTGCCGGAAGCGTGGGCTGGAGTCTGGATGCTGGGCCTCCCGTGCTGAAGGCCAGGTGTCCCATATGCAGGCTGGGGGGCAGCAGGGTGGGGGTAGTGGCCAGTGCCCTTATAGGGGCTCCTCTCACCTGAGCCATACTCCCATGCAGCTTGCCTGGCTTGGAGCTGGGAACTGGGATAAGTCTGTCAGATTATCTCTGTTTGACATTCCAGGGAGGCTTGGGGAGGGTCCTTGGAGTGGAACTGGGGAGCTTCCCTGCCTAAGAGGGGAATCTCTTGACCTGGGTGTGATGTGGAACTCTGCTGAGCTGGCCATTGAGCCTGCATGGCTCAGCTAAGGGATGCGTCTTCCAGGTTTTGGCTGTTCCTAGTCTTTTCATGGCTAAGAGAAGGGACCAAGGCTTGGTAAGGTTAGCTGGGCAGCCAAGATGCAGGTAGGCAGGGGCAGCCTTTCCTTCTGGAGCCCAAAGACCTGCCATGGACTTTGGCTGGACTGCCCCTTCAGAGGCAGCTTTAGGGGCTGGGAGTGTGGATCAGCCTAGGGAAGCTGGTTGCTTATGGTACCTCTAGATGGAGGGTTATCCCGGAATAGGGCACCCAGGGCAACTCCTTTTCTCTTGGAGGAGGCAGGGCAGGGACCCACCCAAGGCCACAGGAAGACTGCCCTCAGGCAGCTTCCAGCCTGGAGTGGTTGCTCAGAATTCCCAGGACTTTAACAACCTGGCTTCGCCAAATTTGGGACTTAGTGTGCTGTGTGTGTGGGGAGGACAGAGCCTCCTGTGCTGCCTGGAGCATTGCGGGGCTGGGTCTGCAGCCCCCCAGCTTGTGTTCTTCCTACTCCAGCCAGAAGGGCTGGGGGCTGAGGGTGTTTAGGCTCTCCACCTGCCACGTTCCAACATATTTTCATTGATAAGTCTCCAAATGAGCCAATCAGAAGACATGTATTCATGCGTAAAGTGGTTGCTGCTCTCAGGTGGTTTTCCCTCTGTAGGACAAGGGTGTCAGCGCTTCCTCCATAAAATGATGGGGGCAGTAGTTCATGTCTGCTGAATCTTCTTAATCTTTCCTTCTCCAGCCCAGAAACTGGGGACTCTGGGCAGGGGCAGCCTGCTCTTTGCTTGTGGTCTGGTCTCTCTGGGAGGTGGCTGATGTCTCTGTCAGTGCCCTGGCAGGTTATGGCAGTGAGATGACGCTCCCACATTGCTAGCCCTGTGGGGGAAGGTCTGGACGCTCCATCCTCATGGATGGGGAGCTGTCAGGGTGCCTTCTCAGACCCTAGCCTATCGGGGATGCTGTGTCTCCAGAGGACGAGTGGAGGACACAGGAGGCTGGTGGGGTATCTGGCCAGCCTGTGCTTACCTTGTTCTCAGTGGTCTGCAAAGGTAGCCACACTTGGCAGCTATTGTTCAGAGGGAGAGCACTGGCTGGCTGAGGATTAGGTAGCTGGCCTTACTGGCACTGTCCCCAGAAAGTCACTGAGGCCAGGTGTGCAGAAGGGGACGAGGGCTAGGACAGTTACACCTGTGAAGTGGGGCTGCCAGGTAAATGGGGGCTCCTGAGCAGGAAGGACCCAACTTATTCCTAGAAGAAGGGAATGCTTACTGAAATCCTGTATGAAGTCTGGTCAGAGAAAAGTTGGGGCAGTATCTAGATGGTCAAAAGGCCTGGGTGAGTGAAAAACAGGATGTGCCTAGTAGACATCCCCTGGGCAGAACACGCCCAATGCTTTTGGAGGAGAGGCCTGTGACCAGCCCAGCAACCACAGTCCAAGTGTTGGGCAGCAGTTGGCAGGGCCCCCGCCAGAGCTGTTTGCTTGTCTGTCCAGACAAACTCAAGCCAGGGGGCACCTGTGCCTCTGTTTACATAACCTTGCAGCTCAGGGTGGCCAAAGTGTTGACTGGCCTGGGTCAGAGGCCTGGCAAGGAAGAGGTCTCCATCCTGGACAGTGAGATTGGAGGCCCAGGAGGAGGCTCTGCCCTGAGTGAGGCCTGAGCAGGCAGAGCCCTTGGGGCAGCTGCAGCTGCATAGCCCTTTCTGGCAAGGGCATGTGCACAGGACCTGAGACAGCCTCTCTGCCTTTCCAAGTGTAGTGTAGGGAACAGAGAAACTCCCCATCAGGACTGTTGTCTTGTAATGCTATCTGCCGGCAGTGGGGCCTCATACAGGTGGATCCCAAGAAGGCTTGGAGCCTGGTCTCATCTGGCTCTGACTCGGTGTGCTTCTTTGTTGTTCCTCAGGTGTGCATAGCTGCCAGAAGGGAGGCTATACTGAAGAACCTGGCAACAGGCCCACCTGGTGGCAGGGACTCCAGGACTGACCACACACTTGCCACAGCCTCTGAGGCTGTATCTCTTTATTAGTACCAATGCACTGACCGTGGACAGCTGGGGGGGTCAGGGGCTGGGCCCTGGCTGCTCCCAGGACCCCCACGCTCCTGAGGTCGGGAAGGTGAACTGAGGGCTCTCGGGGTGCTCATTGGACCTGCCCTCCCTTTTCCTCAGCAAGGTGCCAGGAAGCTGGAGCTTTGTTATCTGGTGATTAGCTTCAGACCCTGGACTGAGGCCAGGCAGGTCCTGCAGGCTGTGCACCCTGACCCCAGGAGGCAGGCGAGGCTGCTTACACAGAGGCCCAGCTCACTGAGCAGCTTGAGGGCAGGCCTGCCTGGGGAGCCAGCTGTAGGCAGCCTCCCACGTCGCCCTCCCTACTTGGGGCCTGTGCCCCACAAAGTGGCCCGGGCACTGTGTGGGTCCACCTGACCCAGCTGTGCCAGGGCAGGGGGTATCAAGCCTTGAGAAAGGGATGCCCCCGAGGGTGCCAGTCCAGCCAGCTGCCCTACCCCTTAGGCCCAGCCTGGCACCCAAATCCCTACTCTGGTGCTCTAAGCAGCCCTGTGGGCTGGCAGCTCCACCATGGCTGAGCACCTGGAGCTGTTGGCAGAGATGCCCCTGGTGTGCAGGATGAGCACACAGGAGCGGCTGAAGCATGCCCAGAAGCGACGTGCCCAGCAGGTGAAGCTGTGGGCCCAGGCTGAGAAGGAGGCCCAGGGTAAGAAGGTCTACAGAGAGCAGCCACAGAAGGAGGCCATCAGCCGTGGGCACCAGAAACAGGTCCTCTTCCCGCCCAGTGTTACCCTTCTGGAGGCTGCTTCCCGAAATGATCTGGAGGAAGGTGGGTGTGACTGAGCCCCAGGCCTTGCACAGTGGACAGTCATCTGCCTGGCCCTCCAGGCACTGTCTTATACCAGGGCTCGGGCTGGGCCTATCTGTAGCTCCTGGGCTCCAGGCCACTTCAGTCTGCATAGCCTTTGGTCTCCCATCAGGCTGGCCAAGTGATGGGCAGCCCTGAGACCAGCCCATGCTGAGACAGCTGTCCTTCAGATAGGGCTGGACACAGACTCAGACATGTGGTGAGCTCTGTGGCCGTGGTAGTGGCAGGCCCACAGGAGCCTACAGAAGTGCCCAGGGGTGACAGGTGGGCGCTGCTGAATGAGGAGTGGCTAGTAGCCTGCACTGCCTCTTGCCAGGGTGCTGGGATGCTCAGGAGAGCCCTGGTCATGCTGCTTATAGAGTAGGTTGGTACCCACCAGAAGGCAGGTCAGAACCTCCTGAGATCTCAGTGGGCTCCTGTGACTCCTGTGCCCCAGGGCTGGGGCTCTACTATGTGAATACCATTTCTAGTGTCCTAGCATCTAGGGGGAAGAGCCATCTTGGTGGCTATTGAGGGCCCTTCCTGCCTCCCTCCAGGGAAGAGGGTGAGGAGGAGTGGGCAATGCCTGGCCTGCATCTCCCTGTTTGGACAGGAGTCCTCTGGGGGCTTGGAGGCAGGTGACCAGGGAGAGGGTGCTGCAGATGCATGCAGGGAGCTGGGGAGGTGGTATGGCCTCCTGCTGCATGCCAGGCAGGGGAGGGCCCTGGTGACCTTGGTGAGAGCTGGGGCCTGAGCTCTGCAGGGTTGGGGTAGGGACCCCAGGTGCTAGAGGACTCCAGGGACGGTGATACAGGGCTGGGTGGGAGGGCAGGGCCCCTGGATTCTCACAAAGGCTCTAGGTGGTTCCTGCCCTGCAGGCTGCATGGGCCCCTCTTTGGGGTGACAGGTGGGCTTGTGGGCGGGCTGCTCTCACGTGGGACGCTTGTGGGGGTCTGTGATGCAGAGCATGCGGCATTGGAGCCAGAGGGCTTGTGGGGTGTGGGCTGCTTGGGGTGGACAAACTCTGCTACTCCTAAGCCCTCCCTTGGTGCTATCTGTGCCATCCCTCCCCAGTTCCTGGGCCACAGCACAGTTGGCCAGGGACCTGGCAGGAACAGCACGGGCCACACAGAACCCCTTCCCAACTCTGCCTCCCCCTCTTCTAGTCTGCCAGTTCCTTAGGAGCGGGGTGAGCCCTGACCTGGCCAATGAAGACGGCCTGACGGCACTGCACCAGGTCAGCTGGTGCTGGGGGCGGGCAGGGCAGGGTTTGTCCCCAGCCTCCAGGTGCTCAGATCCTGCGTTTTCAGTGCTGCATCGATGGCTTCCAAGAGATGGCACAGCAGCTCCTGGGTGCTGGGGCCAACGTCAACGCCTGTGACAGTGAGTCCTGGACACCTCTGCACGCTGCGGCCACTTGCGGCCACCTGCATCTGGTGGAGCTGCTCATTGCCCGGTAGGGGCCACTGGGTACCTCTGTCAGGAAGGGATTTCCTCAGAAGGCAGCTCAGGTGGCTCTTCCTGAGCGGTCTCAGGCCTTGGGTCTCCTGGGTTCTGCCTTAACCTTTGCTGAACTGTGCCTGAGTCCTAGTTCAAGAGGAGGGCCAGGCTCAGGCTATACTTGGAGCAGAATAGGCAAGGATAGCACTGTGTGGGTGGGTATGGTCCCTGCCACCCACAAATGCCAGGGAGAGGGTTGGGGCATGCAGATGTTAGGCCTGGTCCCGACAGGCCTTGCTCCTCTGCCCCATAGGGGCAGCCACTTCTGTGTCCTGGGCTTCAGATCCCTCATTATCCTGGGCCCACAGAGCAGAGCTTCTGCCTACTCTTCCCCACCACCTTCTTCCTCTGGGGTCACCAGAGTCCAGCTGTCCCCCAGCAGGCAGGCCCACTGTGTTTGTTTATGGGGGCAGACAGTTGCTGGGAATCTGGCGCCTCAGGGAGCAGACTACAGAATGGCTTGTCTGGCTTAAGCTCAGGATCCAGCCTGAGGGGCCCAGAGGCCCTTTTTTTTTTTGAGGCAGAGCCTCAAGCTGTCCCCCTGGGTAGAGTGCTGTGGCATCACAGCTCATAGCAACCTCCAACTCCTGGGCTCAAGTGAGTCTCCTGCCTCAGTCTCCCAAGTAGCTGGGACCACAGGCACCAGCCACAACACCAGGCTATTTTTTGGTTGCAGCCATCGTTGTTTGGCAGGTCCAGGCTGGATTCGAACCTGCCACCTTAGGTGTATGTGGCTGGCGCCTTAGCCACTTGAGCCACAGGCACTGAGCCAGGCCCTTCTTATAGTGGGTGGGGCCCAAGCCGCCTCCTCCATATCCACCCTGTCCTTCCTGAGGAGCAGCCCTGTACTGGGGACCTCTCTGAGGAGCCTGGTGCTGTGGCCAGCACCCCATCCATCCTGCCTGCAGTGGTGCCAATCTCCTGGCGGTCAACACTGATGGGAATATGCCCTATGACCTGTGTGATGATGAGCAGACGCTGGACTGCTTGGAGACTGCCATGGCCAACTGCGGTGAGTGTGGCTGTGCCCATAGGGGAGCCAGCCTCCAGTGTGCTTATGCTAAGCCTGCGCCTCACAGGTGTCACCCAGGACAGCATTGAGGGGGCCCGGGCTATGCGGGAGCTGTGCCTGCTGGAGGATGTCCAGAGCCTGCTGCGGGCAGGGGCTGACCTCAATTCCCCCTTGGACCACGGGGCCACGCTGGTGAGAAGTGGGGACCTGGGGGGCCGCTGCTGGAGGGGTATGGGGCTGGGATTCAGGCTAGGTGCCTTGCCTACAGCTGCACATTGCTGCTGCCAACGGGTACGGCAAGGCGGCTGCCCTGCTGTTGGAACACCAAGCCAACCTGAGCGCCAAGGACCAGGATGGCTGGGAACCACTGCACGCAGCAGCCTACTGGGGTCAGGTGGGTGTGGGACTGGGAGCAGGTGCATGGGGTGGGCTCCATGGCCTTCGAACCTCCAGCAGCTCTGGCTCACGGCCCATAGGTGCACCTCGTCGAGCTGCTTGTGGCTCATGGGGCAGACCTGAATGGGAAGTCCTTGATGGACGAGACACCTCTTGGTAAGCTTCGGGGGTGTCTACTTCCAACGCATGGGGGGCAGGGCAGGGAGGGCTCCTGTGATGCTGTCCCCACTTCTCCCCAGATGTGTGTGGGGATGAAGAGGTACGGGCCAAGCTGCTGGAGCTGAAGCACAAGCACGACGCACTCCTGCGTGCCCAAAGCCGCCAGCGCTCCCTGCTGCGCCGCCGCACCTCCAGTGCAGGCAGTCGTGGGTGAGCCTCCAGTGTTGGCCCAGCCCTGCCTGTCCGGGCAAAGCCCTGCTGATGTGAGGTGCCAGCTGGAACTCTGAGCTCATGGAGCAGAGTCCAGAGGTGGGTGGTGTCTTCCCCTCACTCTGCCCCTACCCCCAGGAAGGTGGTAAGGCGGGTGAGCCTGACCCAGCGCACCAACCTGTACCGCAAAGAGCATGCCCAGGAGGCCATTGTATGGCAACAGCCACCCCCCCCCAGCCCAGAGCCACCTGAGGATGATGAGGACCACCAGACAGATGCTGAGCTCCAGCTACCTCCTCCTAAGGTGTGTGCTACACCTTGCCCCTGCTGGGCCCAGGCTCCTGACCAACTTGGGTGTCTTGGTTCTCCCTCTGCACTGCCCCTCTGGAGGCAGTGGGGTGTGTGTGTCCCATAGGGGTCAGCTGCTGCTTTTTACCCCCTTTTGTCTGTCCTTCCATGACCACACAGCCTGGAACTCCAGGCTGGGAGAGGCAAAAGGAAGAGCCTCCTGACGCCCTGGGGCCTTCTCTCTGCCCACAGGAGGACAGCCCTGAGGTGGTCAGGCCACACAACGGTAGAGTAGGGCCCCACCCTGGGCGGCACCTATACTCCAAGCGACTGGACCGGTGCATCTCCTATCAGCTGAGCCTCCCGGAGAGCACTGCCCCCCATGCTCTTGTCCGAGACAAGGCCCACCACACCTTGGCAGAGCTCAAACGCCAGCGAGCTGCTGCCAAATTGCAGAAAGCTGGTCCTGAGGGGCCTGAGGCCCCTGAATCTGTCCTGCCTGCTGCTAGCGAGAGTTCTCAGCCTAACCTCGATTTAGGGGTGGGCACAGACCCTCCCCTGCTCAAGCTCACAGCTCCATCAGAGGAGGTTCCCATGGAGAAGAGGCCATGCTGCCTGCTCATGTGAGCAGCTTGGGTGGCATGGCCCCCACCCCCAATGTACCTTGGTGCTACAGGTGGGCAACATGGACCCTTCCTGATGTCCATGGGCTAGGACATTGGCCCCTCCCAGGGATGGACCTATGTCAAAGAAGACATGCCTGGGGGTACCTGGCTGCAAAGACTGTTTTATTCCCTGACTCCTGGTAAAGAGCTATTTGGCCACTGAGCTTTGTGTGTGTCTCAGTTGGGCCACCATCCCCTTGGGGCGAGTAGGTTGTGCTGCTTGACTGTGAGCCACCCATCCCCATGTACACTGAGGCCTGTAGGTGCATGCTGGGGCTTGTGGCAGCCACAGCCCCTGTATGGGAGTAAGGCCTATGGCCATTGGGCAAGAAGCTGGCCCTCGTCCACACCCTTTCGCAGCTTCCTGGAGGCTCCTCTGCGACTTCGCCTTCCAGAGAAGAGCAGGGAGCTTTAGAAGGCAGGTCCTTGGGAGCCGGGGCTGAAGTGTCTGTACCAGCAGGGCAGAGACCATGGTCTGGAAATGAGTTGTGGGGCAGAACAGGTACAGGCTGGCATCACAGATTCTTCCAGGAGTGGGTGAGGTCCCAGTTGCTGGCATTTGGCCCTGGTCCTGGGGCCTGGCTGTCAGCTTCTGCCTGGCTGGATAGAGGACAGCAGCTGGGAGCTGCTCTAAGCTCTAAGTTGGCCAGACACAATGTCAGCGTAAAGGGGCTCCAAAGGGACCTCAAGCAGGAACGTTGAGGGCAGTGCCAGCTCATGTTCATGGTGGGCAGTTCTTCATGGCTGCCAGTGCTCTGGATACAGGTGCAGGCCACCCTCCCTACTGGCGTGGCACCCAAGGGCAGCACAGTGTCCCTTGGGCCCACCCTTCCTCTAGTATCCAGAGTTACAGGATACAGGGGTATCCTTAGCAGGGCTGGGAGAGGACTAGAGGCTGGCTGCTGGTTAAATTTAGTGTGTGAGGCAAGGCTGCTGTCTGGGGTCCACTTGCCCCAGGGCTGCCACTTAGGGCCCTGCCTGGGGCCAAGCCCATATTAACCTGTGCCTGGGCATGGGGGTCAAAGAGGCAGGCTGTCCTAGCAGCAGAGCTAAGCTGTGTGAGGGGAAGGTATGGCCAGCTGGGGCTCACTGGTGGCTTCTCTCCCAGCCAGCAGCGTCAGAGGAGACAAGAACCCCCCTTGTTTCCCATCAGCTGCCCACAGTCCAGCTCAGAGGGCCCTGACACACTGTTAGGTGCCAGCTGCTGGAGTAGGCCAATGCCAGGGCATGGCTGGTCAACTCCCTGAGGAGGTGGGGCTCCAAGGGCCTATCACAGTTCCCTTCTCGCTCTCTCCACCAATCTGGAGCAAGAGTGAAGGGGACCATAGGTCACCCCTACCCTGGGGTGTAGTTCCAGGGGCAACCCCTACTGGTGCCTGGAGGAAGGGCATGACCTCAATCTGGATAGCTGAGGTGTGAGGTGTCCTGGGCCCAGGGTTAGCCTGCCTGACTCCAGCCCCCTCCCTTAACATGTCCACCACCCTACAGTGTCGATCAGAGAACAAGGTCCAACCACAGTGCTATTGCAGCCTCTAGGCCGTGGCTGCCAGCCCAATGGAACCCAGAGGCTGAGTTTCTCACTCCCCTCCCCCAGCACACCCCAGGATTCCTGAGGCCTGTCTCAGTTACCTAGGAGACAGGGGCACTGGCCCACGCAAAGATGGGGGTGCCAAAAGGGGTAGCCCTCAGCCGATCCCTACTGGGGTAAATCTTCAATGGTCCCAAGATTCATTCTCACCTTGGGGGTTAGCCGTTTCTACTTCTGCCAACTCCCCAGGGCAGCAGGGCCCAGGCACTTACCCTCCCCCACACTCAGTTCTTCAGTGTTTGTACCTTATTTCTGCACCTACCCCCCATCTGGGCTTTGCTCTCCTTTCATGGGGACACTGGGCAGACGCTGGGCCTCGCCCCAAGCCCCGCCTGCTGCCTCACCCACTCCCTCTGGCTTCCTGGGGCAGAGCTGTGCCCAGACGGGTGGGGTGGAGCCCAGCTGTCCCAGCTCCTTCAGCCCTGTCTGTCCCTTTCAGTGGGACCAGCAAGCTGCAGCGAAGAGGGTGCCCTCTCACTTTGCATCTCCCCAAGCCAGGCTCCCCCCTCCTGGTCTTGGCCCGCGGAGCCTGGACCCACCTGCCCCCTTCCCTGCTTCGGGGTCCTGCCATCTGAACTGCCTTCCTGCCTGGTCTGAGCAGAACCATGGCCTTGAGAGCAGGTAACCAGAGTCAGGCTGCAAGGAACGGGCTGAAGGAGAAAGTGCTGACGCTGGACACCATGAACCCGTGTGTGCGGAGGGTGGAGTATGCAGTGCGCGGCCCGATAGTGCTTCGTGCATTGGAGCTGGAGCAGGAGCTGCGCCAGGTATGGCCTGGGGCCCCACTGCCAATTCCTGGTTGCACCCTGGCGGTTGAGGAGGGCCTCGCGGTTGAGGAGGGTTGAGTGCTGCTTCCCTTCCCTCCCAGGGTGTCAAGAAGCCCTTCACAGAGGTCATCCGTGCTAATATTGGGGACGCACAGGCCATGGGGCAGAAACCCATCACCTTCCTGCGCCAGGTGAGGCTCCTGCACAGCCAGTGGTGCCCCCTCACCCCAGCCTGTGCCCAGGCTTCAGTACTTGGTCCTCCCAGGTCCTGGCCCTCTGCGTAAACCCTGATCTCCTGAGCAGCCCCAACTTCCCTGAGGATGCCAAGAAAAGGGCAGAGCGTATCTTGCAGGTCTGCGGGGGCCACAGCCTAGGTAAGCCCCAGTTCAGACCCAGCTTAGCCCCAGGGAGAAGCAAAGCGGGGGTGGGGGGGTGGGGGGGTAGCATCCAGCAGAGCGCTGCCTGGGAACTTGATCCCCTTCATGCACGCCTCCGCTCCCCCTCCAGGAGCCTACAGCATCAGCTCCGGCATCCAGCTGATACGGGAGGATGTGGCCCGGTACATTGAGAGGCGCGATGGAGGCATCCCCGCGGACCCCAACAACATCTTCTTGTCTACAGGGGCCAGTGACGCCATCGTGGTAGGCCGGGCCTGGGTAGGAAGGCACAGTGGTCCTGTGTGTGTGATCTGGCCTACTTGGCTGAGGGTGCTCACCTGGAGCTGGGAACGGCAGGAGGCTGGGACCGTGCAGCCCCAGGCCCTGCCGACCCACCCTCTCCATCCCACCTGCAGACGGTGCTGAAGCTGCTGGTGGCTGGCGAGGGCCGCATGCGCACAGGTGTACTCATTCCCATACCACAATACCCGCTATACTCGGCCACACTGGCGGAGCTTGACGCGGTGCAGGTGGACTACTACCTGGACGAGGAGCGTGCCTGGGCTCTAGACGTTGCCGAGCTGCAGCGCGCGCTGCGTCAGGCGCGTGACCACTGTCGTCCACGCGCGCTCTGTGTCATCAATCCCGGCAACCCCACTGGTGTGTTGCCCACCCTCTACCTGGCCCGCACTACATCCTGGCCCAGGCCGCCTGGGTTGGCCTACCTCCCGTCGCCCAGCAGTGTGGCCCTCGGCTGACCCAGACCATTCCCTGCACCCTAGGGCAGGTGCAGACCCGTGAGTGCATTGAGGCCGTGATCCGCTTTGCCTTCGAAGAGAGGCTCTTCCTCCTGGCTGATGAGGTGTGGGCAAGGGTGCGCATGGGAGTGGGGAGCAGGGCAGCGGCCGGTTCCCCCTAATGCCCTTACTGCCTCTCCAGGTGTACCAGGACAACGTGTACGCCGAGGGTTCTCAGTTCCACTCGTTCAAGAAGGTGCTTATGGAGATGGGGTCACCCTACGCCGGGCAGCAGGAGCTCGCCTCCTTCCACTCGATCTCCAAGGGCTACATGGGCGAGTGCGTGTGGGCTGCTGGTGGGGTGGCGCTGGCCCCCCTCTTCCTGAAATGGCCTAGACAACTGCCCTTGCCTTGCAGGTGCGGGTTCCGCGGCGGCTATGTGGAGGTGGTGAACATGGATGTTGCGGTGCGGCAGCAGATGCTGAAGCTGATGAGTGTGCGGCTGTGCCCGCCAGCACCCGGCCAGGCCCTGCTCGACTTGGTGGTCAGCCCGCCCGTGCCCTCTGACCCCTCTTTTGCGCAATTCCAAGCCGTAAGCGAGGGGGAGCCTGTGGGTAGGGTGGGGAGCCGCCCCCAGCCAGCCCTGATCAGCCCTCTCTCCATGACCACAGGAGAGACAGGCAGTGCTGGCGGAGCTGGCGGCCAAGGCCAAGCTCACTGAGCAAGTCTTCAATGAGGCTCCTGGCATCTGCTGCAACCCAGTGCAAGGCGCCATGTACTCCTTCCCACGTGTGCAGCTGCCCCCGCGGGCTGTGCAGCGGGCTCAGGTCTGGCTGGGAGGGTGGGGGTGGGGCGTTCCAACCTGGTGATCCTCGCTAATCTCCCTGCCGCCCCCCCAGGAGCTGGGCTTAGCACCTGACATGTTCTTCTGCCTTCGGCTCCTGGAGGAGACTGGCATCTGCGTAGTGCCTGGGAGTGGTTTCGGGCAGCGGGAAGGCACCTACCACTTCCGGTGAGACCTAGTACGCATGGCCCTTATAAGGGCCTTTGGCCTTTGCTAACTGTTGGTCCACTCCTTTCAGGATGACAATTCTGCCCCCCATGGAGAAGCTGCGGCAGCTGCTGGAGAAGCTGAGCCAGTTTCACACCAAGTTCACCCAAGAGTATTCCTGAACACCCTAGCCCGCGGAGGCTGATGGCTCAGGGCCCTGTGGGTTCTGGAGCCCACTGGAGTTGCTTCTGCTGCCTGGGGGCTGGGCCCCTTTGTCTCTGAAAGTCACTAATAAAGCTATGACATTCTCCTTGGAGGCAGCTACATGAACCATCTCTACCTTTGGCCACTTTGACAGTCTTTGTGCAGGTCCGGGGACCCAGCCCTGAGTAGACACTAGTCCACTAGTGGGAGAGGAAATACCCTTTCAGCCTGGTTTATTCATTCCTCCTATAGATGCTGCACCTGCTGTGGGCTGCATCTCTGACCTTCCAGCAGAGATGAAGGCACTCATGTAGAAATTAGACTCTGTAGAGTGCTGAGTGTGAGGGAACAACAGGGCCCTGTACCTCCTTGCAGGAAGCCCCCAGAGCTGTTAGAGTGAGACTGGGGTTCAACAAAGAATACAGGACTTCTTGGGATGCTAAGGTAGGAGCATGACTTGAGCCCAGGAGTTGCAGGGTGTGGTAAGTTGTCATTGTGCCAGTGTACTCCAGACAAGAGTGACAGCACCACAGCAGGTGGGGCGCAGGTGAGACTATGAGAAAAAGTAACTTTTCCTGACCAGCCTGAGAAAGAGTGAGACCCTGTCTCTACTAAAAGATTAGCCCAGGTGTCATGGCAGGCTCCAGTAGTCCCAGGTACTCAGGAGGCTAAGGCAAGAGGATTAACTTGAACCCAGGAGTTTGAGGTGGCTGTAAGCTATGATGCCATGGCACTCTACCTAGGGTGACAAAGTGAGTCTCTGTCTCAAAAAAAAAAAAAAAAGTAGCCTATCCCTCCCTGCTCCCTTTACTGTGTTGTTTTCCTCTTCCCTGGTGGCACAGGGGATATATAAACCATAGGATGCAGATGACTGGCAGGGTGATAGTTGAGAGTGTAACAAAGTTTTGATTTTCCAAGAAAGGGCTGGGGCTGGAGGAGGAAGGTGGAGTGGGCAGTCCTGTGTGCTGTACTGGAAGCACCTGCTGTGTGGAAATGTTACTGTGGGCCACTGATTTAGTCTGCACAGATGGCCCTCCAAGGTAGCCATGGTAGTCCCCATTTTATAGATGAAGAAACCTGGGCCCGAGAACACGATGAAGTGACAGGAAACCCACTAAAAGTAGCTTCTTCAGCTAAAGAAATGTGTTGGCTCAAGCGTCTTCAAGTTGGCCCAAGAGTTGGGGTGGCTTTAGGGACTCTCAGACTTGGAGATAGGACTGACAAAGGCACCCAGTTTTGACCACTTTGGAGACCTTTTTTTTTTTTGAGATAGCATCTCAGCTCCTGTGGCTCAAGTGGCTAAGGCGCCAGCCACATACACCTGAGCTGGCCGGGTTTGAATCCAGCCCGGGCCTGCCAAACAACAATGATGGCTGCAACCAAAAAATAGCCAGGTGTTGTGGCGGGCGCCTGTGGTCCCAGCTACTTGGGAGGCGGAGGTAGGAGACAGCATCTCTTCGTCACCCTTGGTAGAGTGCCATGGCATCACAGCTCACAGCAACCTCCAACTCTTGGGCTTAAGTGATTCTCTTGCCTCAGCCTCCCATGTAGGTGGGACTACAGGCACCTGCCACAACCTCCGGCTGTTTTTTTTTTTTTTTTTGAGACGGAGCCTCAAGCTGTCCCCCTGGGTAGAGTGCCATGGCATCACAGCTCACAGCAACCTCCAACTCCTGGGCTCAAGTGAGTCTCCTGCCTCTGCCTCCCAAGTAGCTGGGACCACAGACA